>JAURVB010013389.1:0-10000 GCA_033002965.1 Piper betle | reverse complement strand
TTTATTTTGATTGGATAATTTGATCGAATTATGTGCTTGAACAATTGTGTAGGGTTTAACAATTTTAATTTTGTTGTACAAATTTAAGGAAGCGTTAGTGGTCATCTTATTTTTTTAATAATAATGTGACTGTACCTTTCATTTAGATTTGCCCATATGGCTTTCAATATAAAGGGGGAAGAAGAAGAAGTCCACATGATCAATGATATGACTTTGGAAATAGCACAATGCTTGAGTTGTTGGTGGAAAAAGTGAAAGGAGGGTGCAGTTTAGGAAGACTCAAACTCATGTGTTGAGTCCCTTTTTAAAATTGCTAAAAAAATGTGTATCTGATATATTGTATGCGAATTTTATTGCACTAGTTGAAGTTTCAAGGAGATGTTGAAGGTTATTGCACTAGTTAAAAAATGTTGGACGATCATAGTATCTTTTATTATTGAACAATGTGACAATTTTGTCATTTTTTATGTTTGAAAATTTGGTACTTTGGTTAATTATTTAGCATTACCATAATTATGTGGCGTTTAAAATTTTTGTTGTTTGTTTTTTATTCCTATAAATTAATTATATATGGTAATTTGGGGCAATTTTGTATCTGTTGTTTTTTTAATTGTATTTTTACATCACTAGGGAAAATTTTATTTGTTCTCCCCATAGGCAGCTGGTCTTTGGATGTGATTAGATGTCTGGATTGTCACAAGTAAATATTCTGTGTATGAACTTTTTAATTTCTAGGTACTCTGTACTCCTTATTTTTCATTTTTTTTACCTTAATAAGTATGTTACTTCTTTATTAATTATTGAATAAGGCACGTGATTTGTATTTTAATTAGATTTTTATATTTAATCAGGTGTTTTGGATAAAGGATTGAGGCTATTTTGGACAAATTCAAAACGACCCTTGAATCAGTTTAAGTTGGTTCAGTTAGTATCTTCTGGGTCCATTCAGTTTCAAATTCCAATTTGATATTCATGCCTAAAGTTGACTTGCTAGAAGGTGGCTTTGGCACTCATGTCTGTATTTTCTTTGTGGCTGATTTTTTTTTCTCCCTAGTTGTGTAGACAGAGGGTTAGTGGTTTTAATCCTAACCCTAATGGAATCTCCTGGAGCTAATGAAGCTCTTTTCTACAAATCCGTGGCTGAGGAAAAGTTTCAACAGTCGAAGCTGAAGTCTGCTTTGAAATATGCACGTAGGGCCCTCCGCCATCAAGCTGATCTCAAAGGTGTCTCTGAGATGGTAACAGCCTTCAAAATTCTTCACTGTGTGAGCTCCCATGACCATCCAAACTACTATGAAATCCTTGGTGTGGAACCCTCTGCCCAAATGCGTTCTATCCATAAGCAGTACAGAGCGCTAGTTATGGCCCTCCATCCCAACAAGAATGCTCATGCCTTCGGCTGTTTAGAGGCCCTCAACCATGTTGAGAAAGCTTTTCGTGTTCTCACGGACAAACATACAAGGAAAGATTATGATTTGAGTCTCCACGTCTCACAAGCAAACATCACACTTACTCACACAGATACTTTTTGGACAGCTTGCTCCACCTGCCGTCTTCTTCACCAGTTTGAGCGCAGGTATGTTGGTCATCGCTTGGTTTGCCCTAATTGTAGAAAAGGCTTTTTAGCGCTTGAGGAGAAAGAAGAGGATGATGAAGTAAGAAACATTAGCAATATGGTCCAAGATTCAAGGTCTACGGGTGATGACAATCTCAAGAAGGTAAATGTTTTTGACCAAAAGGGTTATAAGGGAGTAAGTTCCAGCTTTAGGAAGAAGGTTTCCGTTGAAAGAAAAAGAAAACGAGAAACAGGGGTCAAATCAAGGGATAAAAAGGAGAAACATGAAGCAGAGAAACCCAAGCGGCGTGAGAAGACTTTAGCTGAAATGCAACTAGCAGTTAGACGGAAGCTTCAGATGTCGAAGCATAGTGTTAAGGGCAAGAAGGGGATCAAGGATCACCTTAATGATGGGAAGACAGTAGTGGCAGTACCAAACCAGTGTGATGATCATCCTCTCCGTGTGTTAGTCCAAGATTCTGATTTTTATGATTTTGACATGGACAGAATGGAGCAGAGTTTCAAGAAGGGTCAAATATGGGCGCTCCATGATGATGATGATGATGATGATGGGATGCCTCGACAATATGGTCTCATTAATGATGTGTACTCGTTACATCCTTTTTCCATCAGCATAAGTTGGTTGAATGCCCATAGCAATGCATGGGGCTCAAGTATTTTCTCTTTCAGGGGTGCTACGGGTGTCATCCCTATTTCCTGTGGAAGATTTAAGGCTGAGCGAGTGCTTAACATAAATTCTGTTAGCATGTTTTCTCACGTGGTGAAGGGTGACCGTGTTGCTAAGGGGATTTATGGCATTTTCCCAAAAAAGGTTCAGTTTGGGCACTGTATCATGGAGAGCCCCTGAATGGGAAACTTGTGAACAGTAGCAGACACTTTGAAGACAGGTCATATGACATTGTTGTGTTGTTGACGAGTTACAGTGAGATCCATGGGCTGAGTGCGGCCTATCTTGAGAAGGTAGAGGGTTTTAAGACAATATTCAAGAGAAGGGAGGTTGGCTTTCATGCTGTTAAATGGTTTGAAAAAGATGATCTCGGCTCATTTTCACATCAAATTCCAGCAAGGAAACCTACCGGTGAGGAGGCACCTAATCTTCCCAAGGAATGTTGGGAATTAGATCCTGCCTCTCTACCGCCAAGTTCTCTCAGAATAGACAACTGACCATGTTTGTTGATAAATGGCACACAGTTACGTGTATTTTGGTGCATCTACGTCCATCGCTTAACTGAAGTGAAGCTTTTCGCTTATAGTGGCTGTATTCCTTTTTTTAGCAATATTCGTGTTATTTTAGCCGCTGCAGTCATGTCTTTTTTCTCTAATATATGGTTAATGTGAACTTAGGTGCTGGTGCCATTGCATCATTTGTGATTGACTCAAGGTTAAAAACGATGCGAATAGTTGATTTCAAGGGTGGTGGATGGAAAATGAACAGAACAAAGTGGGAAATAGGTGTGATCTGTATGTAATACTGATTAGTACTTGTGATAATTTTGTAACGTGTAACTAAGTTATTTTGGCATATCAAAAGTTACCTGCTATGGAAACTCATCGATGCTGTTTCTACGTCATTATTATTGAAATCAAATTGGAATTGTTTCAATCATAATAGTCTTCTAAAAAGATCATCGTAATTTTAAGATAGCTAGTTTGAAATTGCGGCTTCGAATGCAACCAATTGTCAACTTTTGCATGCATAGGGGAAGCAAAAATATATTTAATCTTATTAATAAAAAGAGAATTAAAACTCACACATTTATGAAAAATAAGAGATTCTAGCCAATTAAAATATGACAGAAAATATTAGAGTCTATCTCTTTATTTAATTAGAGTCTATCTATATAATAAGAGTATATTTATAGAATATCATATGATTCTAGTTTGTCTTATAGTTCGCATGTGAGTTTATATATATTTTGGCAGGTCTTCCAGCAATTCCTCATGAGCCCATCTAATTTGGGCCGTCTATAAGGACGGGCCTGATTAGATTTAAAAAATTCAAATCCCACCCCTCACCTGCCTTATCCCAATTGCCGCCACCACTGCCCACTGCGTGCAGCCACAATGATCGCTGGCGGCTTAAATAAAAAACTTATTTGTCGGCGGCCAAAGCCAGATCCGGCAACCACAATGCGGTTTTGTTCGTCCTCTTGTGGTATCTAATGCATTAAAATTTTGAAATTCATTATCTAATTTGTTTTATTAAATTTGTGGTATCTAATTTGTTTTATATATATATATATATATGAGAGTAGATATAAGCCAAATCTTTTTGTCAAACACATCTGAGAGGTCTAGGTAGCACATACCCAAAATCATCTCAAACAATATTTACACATATTGTACTTAATTGGCGTAACTTGCAATTGTTCTCTTATTAAACCATTGAATACCTGATCCATGATCAGTCAGTCATACTACATGTTGATTTTGACCATTTTGTAAAACCATTTTATTATGAGTCAACCTCTTATTAAAAAGAGTGAAATTTTATTCAGTAAAACAATTTGAATGGTTGCCGCAATCAAACTTAATTGCTTCTCTTATCTAATAATCTGAATATGGTCGTTATCATTTCCAAATTGTACCAGCTACACGAATCAAACGCACTTCTTGAAGTTCAAACCAGTTCAACTCGAAACTCGATGTACACTAGATTGACTCGAAAACTCAAATAAAATAAATCAAATCAAATTGTTATCTAATGAATCAATCTTAGGTTCAAAGAAACTTGAAATAACTCGGCTCATTTGATAATCGACTCGTGGATCAACCAACTGGGCTACTTACTCAGATCGACTCAACTTGCCTCAATTATTAATATTAAATATGTATACATACATTATAGGCATACAGTTTACACATAAATATAATAACAGATCGTTTTACATTCCCTACATTACCCAAAATTGACTTATTAAGGGAGGTAACGGTAACTATTACAAAATACAATAACCAATACAAACACTCCAAAATATTAATTACTTTCCAAATACCATTACACTACAACCGCCAAAATATTAATTACTTTCCAAATACCATCATTAGAAAAATATTATTATACTTTGAAAAAGTAATTCATTTTCACACACACGAAGTAAAGGCCCTAAAGTGTGAAGCCATCTCCATTTTTTATTTAGGGTTTAGGGTTTAAGGTAACATTACAAATCAAGGTAAGCTCAACTAGTCAACTTCTATACAATTTAATCTTCATCTGTTTGTTTCCTTTTTTTCTCATGTACATCTAAATGAACTATGGATACATCATATATGACATTGTGAACTTCATGAGATAGTGCTTGTCAATTTTGTTTAGCATCTTGTGGATGGTTGTGAGCCTCTAAAGCAATCTCGTTTAACAACCTTTGAAACATCACAAATTAAGGTTAGCTCATCTTCTATACAAATTAATATTTATCTGATTTTTCCTTTTTTTCTTTTTCTTACGTACATCTAACTGTTAGGTTGTCCCTCCTCCGTAAATACATAAAATTATAACCCTAATTTGGGTAAAAACTAAGATTTTGCATATTTGGTTAGTTGAAAGGAATAAAAGCAATATACGACGTTTTTCTTCTTTGGTTATTTCTTTTTGGGTTTTGGAAAAAATTGCTGCTGCAAAGGGAGAAAGAAAATTGTATGGATTGAAGAAAAGTAAATATTTTGTTGAAATTTGCTTGCAATTGTCAATAATAACTTCGCCAAGTTTTTATTTGTCATCCGTAATTCTTTATTTTATTTCTTGGCCAATACCAATTTTGTAGAAAATAAAGGAAATTGGTATTGAGGAGTTTATTCTCTTATGGATCTATTCTGTATCAAACTTATGATATAGTGAATTTGTTCTAATCATTTGCCCAGTGGTTTTTCCCCAAATTTGGGGGTTTTCACGTAAAATTAGTTTGTGTGATCTCTCTATTTGTTTGGTACTTTTCATCCTTATATATTGAAATAGGGGATTTTATTTAGTTTGTTTGGTTAATCCCAACAAATGGTATCAAAGCCAAGTTGTTTACAAGTTTTGGTTGTTGATGATATTTCTACCCATTAGGTGTTTGACGAAATTTCTAAGAGTCTAGTTGGTGTGTTTGTGATTTATATTTCAACAAGATAGTTGATGAGAAGTATGTTAAGATGATATCTCTTAAGGGGCCTAGTAACTGGCACTATTAGAAAGGAAAAATGATTTATCACTTATAATCCAAGGATTTGTATATACCTATCACTGGTCAGAAACTGGCAAAGGTGACTAAAAAAGACTAGAATAAGTTGGATAGGAAGGTTATGGCCTATTTGAGACAATGGGTAGATGAAGTTGTATATCATCATGTTTTTGAATTGACATCCTCAAAAGTAATATGAGATAAACTTCAAGAAGTTTATGAAAGGAATATTGCTGGCAACAAGACCCTTTTGACAAGGAAATTAGTGAATTTGAGGTATATGGGTGGAAGTGACATAAATTAGCATCTCAATAAGATGACGAGTATTATTACTCAACTTGTCAGGATGAAGATGACTTTAGATGAGAAATGGCAAGCTATCTTGTTCCTCAACACTTTACCAGAGAGTTGGGAAACATTGGTGATCTTTTTGAGCAATGCTGCTTCGGATGGAAAACTCACAATGGACATAATAACAAGCAATTTATTGAATGAGGAGGTGCGAAGAAAATCTCTACCAACTTCAAGATCTCATACATTAGTGTTAGAAGAGGCAAGAGGTAGATCAAGAAATAGAGACACAAATAGAAGGGACAAGAGTCGAAGAAGGTCTAAATCTAGGAAGCACTTGAAGTGTTATTATTGTCACAAGACAGGTCATATCAAGCAGGATTATTGGAAACTCAAGAAAGACTTAAAAGATAAGGACAACAAGGATCAAGGAGAAACGAATACTAATGTTGTACATGATGACATGGTGATTCTTTCTGATTGTGGGAATGATTGTTTGACGGCTGATTGTGATGCTAGGTGGGTAGTTGACTTAGGAGCATCGTTCCATTCAACTCCAAGAAGAAATTTCTTTACTACTTATGAACCTTTGGATTTGGGTATGGGAAATAGTGATACTTCCAATGTAAAACCCATGACTCGAGTCAGGGTTTTATGTTACCGAACCAATCGGTTCAACCGTTGGTTCAAGTCAAGTCAGTTTTATGAACCGCGTGCTGAGTCGAGGCCAACCGTGAGTTATGAGCGATGAGAGTCAGGTGTACCTGAATATATGATGATAACGGCAAGAAGATGGTGAGATATGAGTTATCAGAATATATGAAAGTAAGCAGTATTTTTTTCTTTTTATATGTTTGATTGTAAAAATAGTTTTAGGCCGAATAACGCGTTAGGATGCGTTGGATTATATTCGGGTGGGTTATTAGTTATAGAGCATGCCATTTGGATGTTGTTGTGTTTGTTTTATTTTATGGAATTTTTCCATATTTTTCTAGATTTTTTAGAATTTATTACGAACTAGTTATTATTTTGACTCGAGTAGGAATCGAGTCAATACTTAATTACGAAACTGCCATTGGAGTATTACACTTCCTTTCCCGACACCTTCCTCACCCCAAACCCTTGCCGCCGCCATTGCTGTGTGCTACCGCTGCTGCCGCCAACGCCGCACTGCCGCCGAGCAACACCGCCCCGCCCCGCCGTGCTGCCACGACCCACCCCGGCCACCGTCTCGCCGCCACGATGCCAGAATCGCCCCACAAGCCGCGACGCCCTCCCTCGTCGATTCGCTGCTATCCAGGCCACGCCGCCGCCGCTGTGACCCCGATGACCACCCCCCATCGTCGCCGACGTTTCCCCAATCATCCCGACCGTCGTCGAGGCCGGCCGCAGCCTCGATCGAAGCACGCCACCGCCGCCACCCACTTTCGACGCCACCGTCGACAGCCATCGCCGCCCTGGCTACTTTGTTTAACATCACCATCAGACCAAGCTCGTCGAGCTGGTGCCGATAGACCCCCTGATTGCCCCGTCCTGAATCATCGCCGGAAAACTGTCGACACTAGCCAGAAAACTGCCGAAACCGTCGAAAAATTGGATTCGCGGGAAATTTGCCAGATCATCTGCCGAATGCACCCGGTCCAATCTGATCGGACTTCGGATGCCGCTAGGAGCCGAATTTGAGTTTTGAGCCACGAAACGGCTCTAGCCATCGCTGATTTTCGACGACGCGAGGTATAAATTACTTCAACGTAAATTCTTAGATTTAATAATTATTAGGGAAGCATGCTAGACTAGATAATTAGATGAATTTTTGTGTTTTTGACGTGTCTATATGTTTGTGTGTAATTTAATAAAAAATTATGAAATTAGTTGATTGATGAGTGTTCAAATGGAAAAGTAAGGAATTAATTAGGTAAACTAATTCATTACCCTGATTTAATGAGACATAGATTGAAAACTCACTAGAATTGACTTAGGATGAATGTGTGATGATTGATGTGTGATTGTGTTGATTGTGTGTGCATGCTATAGGATGTGTGATTCATCATGCGGGCGTTAGTTTTTAGCTTGATTGTGTAGGTACGGTGTAGAAGCTCGCCGCCTAGGCGCGTGGACCCGTTTGGAGCTTCTACCAGTGTAACACCCCATTTCGGCTCACCCATGAACCGACCCGAAAATGTCACCGGCGACCGAACCATTCGTTAATCTACTAGATTTGGTTAAGCCGACCCGGATTTACTCTCGGCGTCTCGAGATGGAGATGCAAATATGAAATGCATGATGGGAACGATTGGGTTCTAACGGAGTCCTACATGCATGCTATGATGTACAAGCAAAATAAGACAAAACAACAAATGAGAAACCAAAAGAAAATATATACTATTTTATGAAAATACGATAACACATAACAATCTACCATGATATTAAATCATTATCTCATTCGTTTTTACCTGAGCCGAGTCTGAACTCCAAGGCTCCCTACTCATTCATATTTATCAATTCGTTTCATAACAAATAATTCATTCAAGCAAACACATCAAAATTATCATTTACATAACAATAACACACCATCATTATACATACGTTACACGTGGCAGGTACATGTGTGCGTGGTTCCGTGCTGCTCCTCCGCAGTCCCGACAGCTTTCATAGTTCGCGTTCCTCACCTACATAAATATAGAAAAACCGTCAGTAACGAGTGTTACCAGCCCAGAAAATAACTAATATCAATCTGGCACAGGAGGGCAAACTCTCCTGTTGAATCAAAACCATATACTTCCTCAAGAACTCTCATCAAGGCACATACGGGAGCTATCGCGCTCGGGTCGATAGCATCCCCCTTTCTTTCTCATTCTCATACCTTGGCCATTTCTCTATCACTTCTCGCATCAAATTTCATTCCTTACCGCCCTCTGCACCTTCCATATTACTCCTGGCCTTGAGCACAAAGGCCGAGCACTCTCAGGCAGTCACCTTCAGTGCCCTTTGAACCACAAGTCTAGACATGCGCTGCATTGCAGTACCCGTAAACCTCCACACTTCTCCGGGTTTGAGGAACTCAAAGGTGGAGTTGTCCGGATCCTTTGGGAAAGAAGTGGGTTCTCCCCAGCTCCAGAGCCCGCTCTTCCAAGCACACGCCTATCTGAAGACGTGGCCGCAAGTATCCCTCATCCCATCTCTCACCAAAAACACGAAAACTATACATATATAGGCCTAGGTTGGGATTTATATAATAGGCCCGAAGGCATCGTGAGCTGGATCTGAAGTTCGAAAACAAACTCGAGGGATCTCATCCTCGAGGGTTATTAATCCGAAATAAAACTGTTGGCTAAATGGCCCGAGTTAAGTGGGATCCGATAAAATGCCACTTAACTCGTCCTACACATGATAAATCAAATATACAATAGAGTAGCGTAAAACAGAGAACGAGTCCTAAACGGACCTAGTAAAAGCTCCAAACGGGTCCACGCACCTAGGCGGCGAGCTCCTACACCGTACCTACACAATTAGGCTACAAACTAACGCCCGCATGATGAATCACACATCCTAGAGCATGCACACACAATCAACACAATCACGCATCAACCATCACACATAAACCTATATCAATTCTAGCAATCAATTCTAGCAAGTCTACTTAGGCTAGTTTTGTAAAACCCACGATTCGAGTTAGGGTTTTATATTTAGAACCGGTCGGGTCGACCGTTATTTTTTGAGTTGAGTCAGTTTCAGGACACGTGTACCGAGCTGATGCCAGTCGCGTGTATGAGCTATGAGGGTCATGCGTACCCAAGTATATGATGATAACGTCATGAACACAGCAGAACAGAATGAGTTATCAGATATATGAGAGTATGCCAGTCATTTTTTTTATTATTTTTATATATAATGGATCGTAGAATTAGTTTTAGGCCGTTTATTGCATTAGGATGTGTTACGGGCATTTCGGGTGGGTTGATAGTTGTAG
>JAURVB010013388.1:0-54829 GCA_033002965.1 Piper betle | reverse complement strand
GAGTCCTAGAACTAATAAGTTACAATATCAAGTACACCAAACCCTTGTGGATGCAGCTGTGTATGTTTGTAGAAGTAATGTGGAATAGAGGAGCTAATGGTTCATACACTTTGAAGAGTCCATGTGAAGACCAAGTGTTAGAATATGATGCCCAAGTATTTGAAGAATGCCTTGTGTTTGTCTTTCACTCTGTGTCAAGTATATGTGGAATAGGTATAACATAGTTAAGTAATAAGCTATATAATAACTCAAAATCTAACTAGTAAGAATATAAAACATGCACGGATGAATAGCAGCACCCTCGGTTGTAGCAGGGGTATGCCTCTTCTACACACTCGGAGTGTAACATTCCATGTTCGGTTCATCCATGAACTGAACCAAAATGTTAAATTAAATAAAATCATTAAATCTTGACTCAATTATATATAAGACACACCTAAGATACAAACCCTTTTGATGTATTGGAAGGAAGACAAGCACACCTGATATTGTAACAACACCAAGTAAAAGAAATATAAGATATAAATAAAATGTACTGTAGAATAATATATAAGTTGCCAATAGATAGTTCCCACACATGGGATCCATTCTTTTCTTAAAACTGGTCTAGAATGTATGTATTAAAACAAAATACTAATGGTTGGCAACACCAAACATAAAAAGACAATGCAACTAGGTATGTGTATATGCAAGCTCAAGTATCCCACACTATCCACTAGCACACATAAGGCACAGACGCAAGGATGCAAATGATGTAGCAAGAAAAGAAATAGAGTGTTGCACCAATCCCATCGACAATGAAACTAAAAGCTCCTCAAGAGAACCGAGTGGGAAATCTAACCTGCGGATTGGAATTACCCCAACCAATCTCCAACCACTCACCATGAGACTTACCCCACAAAGTTGGACTTACCCATCGTTACACATCGCAAAATAATATTTTAAGTAATATGCTTGGGTAGGGAATAATAATAATATGCATCCGGAAAGAAGACAACTTGCTGTGGATCTTTCGGTTTTCAAAATAATTCAAGGCATTTCATCCTTAAGGGTTATTTAAACAATAATTAATGACCTGAATTAAGAGGGTTTTACGAAAATATTGTCCCTTAATCTGTCCTACGATATAAAACAACCCACATATCCTAATAAACGAGTGTAAAACAAAAAGCTAGTCCTAAACGGCCCTAGTGTCCAAGATCCAAGCAGATCACGGTTGAGTATGTATGACATAGCTTATAAATGAATCCAAAACTCAACAATGGAACCATATAATGTACCCATGAGATTGTGCGATAAAATTTTCAATTAATTTGGTACATTAATTGATACGCTACCTGATTTTTAAATATGTACCAAAAATCCAAATAATTATATCAATGCAACAACATTTATATTTTAAGTATCCAAACATGGAAAGAAATAGTAAATAAACATTGTGCACAATTTTCAAAATCAAAACACACCTTGACTTTAAATCAATAAAATAATAATCAAAGATTTTTATCTTTTAAAGTACAACTCAAAAAAAATATAGTATTTAAAAAAACATTATTTAGGTTTAAGACAAAAATATAATAACATATCTTTATGAATTTTTCCAAATTGCAATAATTAAATAAAATATCACTATTTTATTAATATAGAAATAACGGGAACTCCAAAAATCACAAAAATTTACTGAAAATTCTTAATCAATTTGTAAATCACGGGAAAATTTCAGAAAAATTAAACAAACCATTTTCCAATTTATGTTAATTAAATTGTAATAATATGATACTTATTTAATTAATATAAAAATGGAGAAACATCAATAAGTGACCAAATAATATCGAATATTTCAATTCCATTAAGAAATTGTTCGTCCAAATTGTACCACACTCCATGTCAATCTTCAAGAACAGGCAATGGAGACAACATCAAGGGAAGTTCCAAGATATGTGGAGTTAGTTAAGAAGGGATACAAAGGGTAGGTAGATTAGGTAAGAAAATCAAGGCCCAAATCGTGGAACTGTAAGCGGAAGATGAGGGAATCCCTCCCCTATATATAATCCCTCTTGGTATTGACGAGGTGGGGGTTGGGGAGAACTTTGTAAGTTCCGTCACCTCACCGCCTTTCCAAAGCATACTGTTGCCACTGCTGTTCGGAGCCCTCGTCGCTGAGAACTGAAGCTTCTCCTCCCCCACCATCAGCTAGAATGAAAGAAGCTTCTTCCCCGTCATGTGCAGATTGACGTTTGTGCTTTGGAGCTCTGCCCTTCCCTTGCCACACCTCGCCAACGTGCTGCCACCGAAGTTTGAAGCCAAGCCAAAGCAACTAGTTGCTGTCCCGGACCTTTGCTTATTCACGGGAGGAAGAAGCTTTGCTGGTTGCCACTGCTGCTTAGAGGATTGCATTGGAGGACTGCATTGGAGCCTTTGCCATCCTTTGCCGATACCTGTGTTGAGACTAACCGAGGCCTCACCAGAGCCAAGGAGTCCAGCAACTCTACAACATGCTGCCTTGCTGTGGTCTTGCCACCTTCCTCCTCGCCGCCATCATCTTGCTACCGCCAAGAGAAGCCTTGCCGGTTTCACAAAGGACCACGAAGGTGTTGCCCTGCTGATCTTTGTCACCATGGAGTCTTGCCGAGTGCTGCCACATCTTGCAATCGATGAGTAGCCATGAAAGATAGCACGGGAGCTTTGGGTTCTACCTTGCAGGCAGTGAAGTGGAGGGCCAGAGTCGTTGCCTTGTTCACCATCATCACCATAGAGTGAAAAGCCTTGCCCTTGCCAGTTGTTGCTGCAAAGTCAAGACTCACTTCACTAGGAGCACACCAACTCCAGAAGATCACCGCCTTGTCGATTACTACCTCGCTTCCAGAAAGGACCACGAAGTGTTACGTGCTGCAGGTACTTCCCCAGGCTGCTGGTAGAGCCACTTTGGTTGCCATTTTTAATTGGTATCATAAATTCCCCTGCTATATAGAGAGGGTATCCCTTCCTACACTAGCAGCATGTGCTAGCGATCACTAGCATGTGCTACTTTACTTGACAGTGATCATTGTCGGAAGTTTGCTTGCCACTTGGACGTGACCTTTTTTCATTCTTGTCGATTGCGCTCTTCCCACCTATGCGTGGCGCTTTGAGTCAATTGCCTGCATGCAGTCATTTGCTTGCCTTGCCATATGTGTGTACCATTCTTTATTTTCATTACAAACATTGTAACGTGTTCTCATAATAAAATTCCAAAACTTTTTCCTTCTAGTGTCATTGAGGCTACGATGGGGATCACTATGCTGACTTGGGGTTTAGCGTCACAAGTGCCGCACGCACCTATTGAAACTACTTGGTGCGTGACAAGTGGTATCAAAGTGTGATTGTTGAGATGTCTTCAACTGACGGGGTGTACAGTGATAGCCTCCCCATAAAAAAGTTATGGCGAGGGTGTGCATAGCACTGGCACTAGAATTGGCAGTGAGAGCTTCCCACAAACGGGGCATAGCAATTACTTGAGTGCAGTGATAGCTTCCCCACAAAAAGGCGACGGTAAGGCGACGGTCAGGGTGTGCAAGGCACTGGCACTGGAGATGGTAGTGGTAGCCTCCCACAAAAGGGCTATGACCGGAGTGTGCAGATCATAGCGGATACCTCCTCTGCATTGTTTTGGAGTATAGTGAAATCGCTCCACCGTATAATAAAATGAACATAGGGAAATAGTAGAATGTACCTGACTTGTTTTATCTATTATACTACTTAGTGTTGTAATCACTAACGCGGAATTGCCTCCGCAGGTGTGCAGATACGAAATTAGGTGATTGACAACCAGAGCATGGAGCAAAATAAATATGGGGACTCCCTTTTTTATTTATTTGAGAAATAAGTGTGGCTATTGGGAAATGGTCCAAGACTGTGGGATCTTTATATATATTTTGTTAGAAATGCTAGACATATTTGCTAAATTCTGAGTAACACCTAGCCAGCTAAGCCCACAATGTTGTGAGAAATGGCGGGTCGTTACAGGTGGTATTAGAGCCTGGTTTCCCAAAAGCTCACATCTTATGACTCAAGTACCTTGTTGAAGTGTCCAATACTTATCTTTCTCCAATGGGGTATGTCATTAGTGAATTAGTGGACTCACTAACAAACCTAAGTAATCATTGGAAAAAAAATTAATGAACCATAACGGAATAAATTTTAGATGGCAGGCACCTTAAGGAAGTCGAGCCAAGCTGTGCAGTTGGACACGAACGTGGAGAGTGTGTTAGGCTAAATTTTGACGGCCATACAGGGACTAGTGTAGGCTTCAGATAATACCAGTTCTGTGGTTCAGAACATAGCGCAGCGATTACCGGGATTGGTAACAGGGAATGGAGCTCCAAATTCGACTGCGGGTCCTAGTAGCGTCCCAAATGGGGATTAGTGGAGCGCCCATGAGGGGGTTGGGATAGCTGACCCGGGCGAGTGAGGGGAACTTGCAAACCCAGTGCCACCGGTAGTCTGACAAGTGGTACTGCTAGTTGGGGATGACAGTGATCGATATACTGTAGAAAAATTCTGGGAGAACGGAGCTGAGGTATTCATTGGAGGGACTAATCCAATGAAGGCAGAGAGTTGGATGGACATTACTGAGAAAGCATTTAGAGCTCTCTCTATGCCTCATTGCCATCAAGTGAGGTTGGCGACATGCATGCTTCAGGAGGAAGCATCTTATTGGTGGAAGTCCATGGAGAAGACTGCGTTCCATCAACGGGAGATTTCATCCATTCCTTGGGCGGAATTTGTAACAACTTTCAATGGACAATATTTTCCTGAGCCTGTTGTCCAGAAGAAAGCACTAAAATTTGCCACTCAGAGGGATGATTCAGTCTGAGAGTATGCAAAAAATTTCTTGCAATTTGAGAGATTTGCATCTGGGAGTCTGACAACTGCCCGGGCCATAGCAGACAAATTTTTCTGGGGGTTGAAGCTAGAATTGAGGAGTAGGGTTGCTACGGCGCCAAGAGGCACTATAATCGAAGTGATTGAGGCAGCCACTACTCATGAGTTGGTGTACGACTATGTCCGTGCACAAAAACAAGGGAAGGCTACTATGCAACATAAGAATGCCAACCAGGGTAGTAGCAAAACTGGTCTGCAGAACACCAGTAGCAAAACTATCAACAGAATGTCGATGAGAACCGCAAAAGGAAGTTTTAGGAGATTCCGTATCGACTATGTAAAAATTGCAACAAGATGCATTCAGGGCTATGTAGTGAGCCCTGTCAGTGCTATAACTGCGGAAGGACTTGACACCTGCAAAACGAGTGTCTTCAGCCCCTGAAGCAACAACAGGAGCAACCTGAAAGGAGAAGACACCACCTTCTAATCGCTACCTAGCACCTGCAAAATCAGTGGACAAAGGGAAGGCAAAACTTTTTGCAGTCAAAATCGAGGACACTGAGGATGATGACCACACAGTTCGAGGTAAAATTCTTATTCAAAGTGTTAGTGTGGATGTTTTATTTGACTCGGGGTGTACACATTCTTTCCTATCATCCCGATTAGTTAAGAGTTTAGGACTCCAAATGTCTACATTACCCAAGACTTATAGGGTCACTATTGCAATGGGAAACGGGAAGTCACAACGTTAGGAGTGACTAACCTATCCTTGGATATACAAGGGAAACCCTATGTATGAAATTTCATTGTCTATGGGATAATAGGCTTTGATGTACTATTGGGAATGGACTGGTTGTCTGTACACCAGGCTTTTCTCGACTGAAAAGGGAGCAAAGTGTTGACGAAACCTTGTAATTGTGAGATGGGGGTCATTTTCAGGGGTCATTTTCAAGGGTCATGGTGTAACACCCCAAATCCGGTCCATACTCGTGAACCAAACCGGCATGTTGCAGGCCCCGGTTAGGTCGGCTAACCCGACCCAACTCGCGCGGATCTAATCTTGGCGTCTTAAGATGAAGATATTACTCATCATGCATGGATGAATGCACAAAATCCTAACATGATACTACATGGATGACATGCAAACTAAATTACACACCATCACAATTACGATAAAAATCGATGAAAATTTTAAAATAAAATGGACGGAATTTCCCCTAAAAATGCAATTAGGGTCACCCTGTAAAAATACTATATATAAACATATATGTAAACATGTATCTATACATCATGCAACTTCATTCACACTATCTGTCATCGTATCTTAGCATTCAATCATGTCACATCATCATATCTTATCATCAGCTCATGACATTCAACCATATCATACCATGTCTTAGCATTTCACAACATCTGCAATATAATAATATCATAAACAAAATATAACCACTCAATCGACTGACATGTGTGCAAGCGACAACAATGCTCCACCGTCCAAGTTGGCTCCTCCAACTCTGATTATTACCTACATATAGTATAAAGACACGTCAGTAACAAGTGTTACTGGTCCGGAAAATAAAATAACTATAACAAGCTGGCTATGAGAGCAAACTCTCATATGAAAGAAAACATCATATACTCCACGTGAACACTCTGAAGGGCACTACTGAGGAGCCAATGGGCTGCAGACCCGGTAGCATCCCGAACTTACTGATCTGCTGCTAATACTGTGCCGCTCTCAGCACTTCTTTTTAGTACTTCACGTGAAACTTTATCCTAAGCCCTCTCCTTACCTCCATATATCTCCTGGCCTTGAGCACGAAGGCTGAGTACTCTCAGGCAGTCGCCTTTAGTACCCTTTGAACCACAAGTTCGGACATGCGTTGTACTAAACAGTACCCGTTAACCTCCACATTGTGCTGGTGTGAGGAACTCAAACACGGAGTTGTCAGGATCCCTCGGGAATGGAACAGTCCACTGGCACTAATCCAGAGCCCGCTTTGACTGTCACGGCATCCGCTCATGGTACGTACAGTCGGTTTCAACATCTCTAGTCTCATTGAAAACGCAAAAACTACATATATATAGGGCTGGGTAGGGATTTATATAATAGGCCCGAAGGCAACTTGTAGTGGATCTTGTTTTCGAAATCATCCTCAAGGGATCTCATCCTCGAGGGGTTATTAATCCGGAAATATGTTCGGCTAAATGGCCCGAGTTAAGTGGGATCCAATAAAATGCCACTTAACCCGTCTTGCAAATAATAAGATAAACATACAATAGAAAAGAGCGTAAAATAGAGACAAGTCCTAAACAGACCTGGTAGAAGCTCCAAGCGTGTCATCGCGCCTAGGCGGCGAGCTCCTACTCCGTACCTACACATCAAAACTAAATACTAACGCCCACTAACTAAATGATGCATCAAACTCAATAAACATCACACAATATGAATAACATCCATCAACAGTCAAGTAATCATAATGTTAAAATAATTCTAAGTCATCCTATTCATACCAATTTTATACTGTTTTTCTAAGTTACGTCATACTCGATTAGCATGCTCATATTTACTTGTCTCACTAGATTACATATCCTCCATGCACTATCAATCACATCATGTAACTTTATTCATAGTCTGGCATTCATCCTGATACCTACTCAATTCTAAAATGCTATACTAACAATCATCATCAATTTTAAATAACTCAATCGGAGGTAATTATACCTCACGTAGTCGGCAATCGGGGATGGCTAGGGTTCTGTCGCGTGTCTCAGAGCTCAAATTCGGAGCTCATCGGCATTCGAAGCTCGAACAGGCTCGACTGGGTGAGCCCCGCGAAAGATCCAGTGAATTTCGGCGAATTCCAGGAATTCTGGTTTTCTGACGGTTTTCAGCGGTTTTCTAGCAGCTTCGAGCGGTTTTCCGACGATAGTCGCCAGCGGCGTCTACTGGTCGGAAAGTGGTCGTGTTGGGTACCCTTGGAACAGGCTCGGCAAGCCCAACTCATGTATGAGGTCGACACGGCCAACGGAGGTGGCGGCTCGCTGGAAAATACATAAAACCGAGCCGGCGATGATAGTGGCTAGATCTGGCTGGCCACGACAGCGACGACCTCTGCTCCGGTCAGGAAGGGTCATTGGGTGGTCGACGGTGCTGAGGCGACCACCTGATCGTGGTGGCGATGGTCGCCGGCAGTGGAATTGGCGACACGATCGAAATGTAGCCGCGGCGCTAGGCAAGGCAATTCCGGCGTCACAGCGGCCTAGCAGCGGTCAGGGATGGTCGGGGTGGCACGGCAATGCTATGGCGGAGTTGGGCGGCGACGATCGACGGCCAGGCGACGCCGACAGCGGCAACGGCAACGCTGCACAGGGGCGGCGTCAGGAAAGAGTTTGGGCAAGGAAGAATGGGTCGGGGTGAGAAAAAGAACTGGGTGGCAATATCGTAAATAATACTTGACTCGTGTCCAGCTCGAGATAAGAATAATAACTAAGCCGTAGAAAATCCTTAAAAAATTCCAGAAAAATCGGGAAAAATTCCGTAAAATCAAATAAACACTAGAACATCATAATGATATCCTCTAGAACTATCAACCCACCAAACTACCCTAACGCGTCCTAACGCAGTAAACGACCTAAAACTAATTTTACGATCCACTATATATAAAAATAATAATAAAAAACAACTGGCATACTTTTATATGTTCTGATAACTCATTATGTTCTGCTGTATTCATGACGTTATCATTATATACTTAGGTATGCATGACTCGAAAAGAACGGTCGAACCGACCGGTTCTGAATATAAAACCCTAACTCGAATCGTGGGTTTTACACATGGAATGATCCATCCTCTTGTATTGTGTCAGTTAGTGAGGCAACTAAGTGGTTTGGTGAGGGTTGTAAAGCCTTTTCGGCAACTCTAGAGGAGTCTGAGTCCAAACCCAAAGAGTTGTCCATGATTACAGTGGTAGCAGAATTTCTGGACGTATTTCTAGGTGAACTTCCAGGGTTACCTCCTAAGTGGCCGGTGGAGTTTGTCATTGACCTAGCACCTGGAGTATCACCAATTTCTAAAGCACCATACCGCATGGCTCCAGCGGAAATCAAGGAGTTAAAGAGTCAATTAGAAGAGCTGTTGCAGGCAGGCTTCATCCGACCAAGTACTTCACCCTGGGGAGCCCCTGTTCTTTTCGTAAAGAAGAAGGATGGCTCACTTCGATTGTGTATTGACTATCGCCAGCTCAATCAAGTGATAGTCAAGATACGTACCCCTTACCGAGGATTGATGATTTATTTGATCAGTTGAAAACAGCCGAAATATTCTCAAAAATAGACTTGCGGTCCAAATACCATCAACTGCGAGTGAAGGAGCCTGACATACAGAAAACGGCTTTCCAAATCCGATATGGACATTATGAGTTTCTGGTTATGCCTTTTGGTCTAACAAATGCATCAGCGGCCTTTATGTCACTTATGAACACAGTGTTCCACGAATACTTGGATAAGTTTATTATTGTGTTTGTGGATGACATTCTGGTCTATTCAAATAATGAGGAGGACCTTGGGAAACATTTGTCCATTGCTGCTTCAAGTTTTGAGGGAGAATCAATTGTTCACCAAGTTAGCAAAGTGTGACTTCTGGCTGGAAGAGGTGAAATTCCTCGGACATGTTGTCTCAAAGGCGGGAGTCGCAGTGGATCCATCAAAAGTGAGAGCAGTTACTGATTGGCCACAACCCAAGTCAATCACAGATATCCGAAGTTTCCTTGGACTAGCAGGTTACTATCAGACGTTCATTAAGGATTTCTCCTTGGTGGCATCGTCAATGACTAAGCTTACGCGCAAGGGAGTCAAGTTCGAATGGAGTAACAAGTGTGAGGAGAGTTTCCAATCTTTGAAGAAGGGTTTAACTACTACACCAATTTTGACTATACCAAATGGCAATGAAGGATTCGTGGTCTTCAGTGATGCATCTCTAGTGGGGTTAGGATGTGTCCTTATGCAAGATGGTAAGGTGGTGGCTTATGCCTCTCGCCAATTGAAGATTCACGAGCAAAATTATGCAACCCAAGACTTGGAACTGGCAATAGTTGTGTTTGCTCTGAAAATTTGGAGACACTATTTGTACGGTGCTCAGTTTGAGGTTTTCATCGACCACCAAAGTTTGAAGTATATCTTCACCCATAATGACCTTAACCTTTGACAGAGGCGGTGGATAGAATACTTGAAGGACTATGATTTCCAAATTTTATACCATCCAGGAAAAGTGAATGTTGTAGCCAACGCATTGAGTCGGAAGGGCAAGATGGACAAGGGTCAACAGCTAGCTAGACTTTGGGCTATGTTAGCTGAGGTGGTAGCTATTAACCAGGTGGAACGAATGACAGGACTACTGGCGAACCTGGTTATCTCCAATGAATTGGTGGACCGAGTTAAGCTAACACAAATGGAAGATGAGAAGTTCAATGAAATGTTGGACAAAACTCCCGACATTGTAGCAGATTCCAACAGTGTAATCAGATTTAGAGGGAGGTTGTGTGTACCCAACAATGATGCATGAAAGCGAGATATCCTGGAGGAAGCTCATCGTTCAAGGTTCTCAATACACCCTGGTGTTACAAAGATGTACCAGGACTTAAAACGAACTTACTGGTGGATTGGGATGAAGAGGGATGTGGTGGATTTTGTTTCCAAGTGTCAGACGTGCCAATTGATCAAAGACCAACATCAACTACCCGGTGGATTATTACAATCTTTAGAGATACCTACCTGGAAATGAGTGCGTGTCACATGTGATTTTATTACTTACTAAACTCCCAAGGACTTTGAAGAGACATGACTCTATATGGGTGGTTGTGGGCCGTTTGACTAAGATAGCTCACTTTATCCCCACAAAATCAACAAGGACGACGGAATACTTAGCAGAACTGTGCATAAATAACATTGTCAAGCTGCATGGAATTCCAAAGGAGATAGTCTCTGAGAGAGATCCCCTATTCACGTCACATTTTTGGGAAGTTTTCCAAAAAGCTATGAGGACCCAAATCAAGTTAAGTATAGCATATCACCCCCAAACTGATTGGTCAGAGTGAGAGGACCAATCAAACCTTGGAGGATTTGTTGAGAGCTTGCATGCTTGACTGGGGAGGAGATTGGGAGAAACACTTAGCCTTGGCTGAATTCACCTATAATAACTCTTACCAAGCCAGTATAGGAATGGCACCGTTTGAAGCTTTATACGATAGGCCTTGTTGATCTCCATCATGCTGGTTGGAGTCTACATAGGTGGTTATGGTCGGGCCAGAGATGGTGAGAGAAGCAGCTGAAAAAGTGCAACTCATCCAGCAAAGGCTTAAGGCAGCTCAGGATCGGCAGAAAAGTTATGCTGACACTCAAAGGAAGGACTTATAATTCCAAGTTGGGGAGTTCGTCTACCTTAAGACCTCACCTAAAAAGGGAGTGATCAGATTTAGAACATCAGGGAAGTTGAAGCCAATATTCATAGGACCATTTTCAATTCTGGATCGAATCGGAAGTTGTGCCTATAGATTAGCATTACCACCAAGCCGTGATGGTGTACACAATGTCTTTCATGTGTCAATGCTAAAGAAATATGTACAAGATGAGAATCACATTATCACAAATTTTGCAGATTTAGAGCAACAATCGGATTTAACCTACGAGGAAAAACTGATTTGTATCTTGGCAAGGGAAACAAAGACACTCTGTGACAAGGAGATCCCTTTGGTAAAGGTATTATGGAGAAATCAGGGATCAAAAGAAGCTACATGGGAGACTGAACAGGAAATGGCCAGAAAATATCCTAGCCTGTTTGTAGCATAAAATCCGTGTAATTGTTGTAACATGAACTTATACCGGAGATATACTTAATCATGAATATTCTATTAATGCTATGATATTTCGGGGACGAAATAATTCTAAGTTGGGGAGATTGTAAAGACCCGGAAATAATAATAATAATAATAATAATAATAATAATAATAATAATAATGTTCGTCACTGTGGGATCGAAAGTGGGTAAATTTTAATTTTTTTCATTTAAATGGAAAAAAATCGTTAGCTGGTTAAGTATGAATTACCCGGTTAATTGAAAAGTAATTTTTAACCAGATAATTCTAGTTGAATCGGTCAAGCGGAATCAAACCGTTTAAACAATAAAGTGATTCATATTGATTACCGGATTACTTGATTAAGTGAAATACGGGCGAAGTAAGTTTTCACAAACCCTAGCCTTCATGACATTATATAAAGAGAAGAGGAGGGCATCATCCACATAATTTCTCTTCAGACAGACGCCGGCTTCCTCCTTCGCTCGGGTAATTCTTCTTCCTTTCCTCTTCTTAGTTGCATAAATACACATGCTCAAATGGATAATAAGCATGTTTAGATAATAAGCATGATAAACATAAAATTAAAATCTGAAATCAACGAAGAGAAGGGGAACACTAGGAGGTCATCCTGATGTTTTGCAGCAGCAACAATGCCATCTTCCATCCTTGTGAGTTGGGTTGACGTGCTGGAAGTAGGGAGTGCTCCCGGCGGTGCTGCTGGCCGGACAGAGTCGCCTTGGGTGGCCGAGTCAGACCGTCGATGAGGGATGCAAATCAGGAACGTGAAGGGAGACCAGGTCGGTGTTGCCATAAGTGGTGTTGCTGGCCAGACGTGGATCCGCCATGGAAAGTGCAGACTGGTCATCACCTGGGGTGGTGCTGGTCGTCACCTTGGTGGGGCAGGACATGGTCGCCATGGCTGCTGATCGGCCACCATGAATGGCGAAATTAAGGTCCCCATATAGGGTGTAGTCCGAGTTCCATGAGACAGCAGCGGATAAAGATTGGATCTTTGGGGTCTTCCAATCGGATCAGTTGGGTAAATAGAAAATGGGGTCTAAATTGGGTGGAAGGAAAAGAAGACATGCTGGTTTTGGGTGCGAAGAATAAGAAGGTATGGGAAAGAGAAGGACATCGGGGAAGAAGAATGGCAGTTTTGTAAATATTGGATGACTCGATATGGTCGAGTTAAAAATAAATTACAAATAACTGTACTAGTGACATCCTTAAATTAGGATAATACAAATCAGTTAAAGAATATACTAATACTAGTAATTAAGTATTGAATATGGTTAATAATTAAATTATTAACTGGTAAATGAAAGTTTTATTTGGGATATTTAATTGGAAATGTGAAAAAAAGGACTTAATTAATTATATCATATTGATAGTAAATTATCATTGCACTTACTGCAAATTAAATAATTAATAAAGTCCCGCATGATATATTTTATATCTTCAAAATGGATAGTTATACTAGTCATGTAGTTGCATGTAGGTTCATGCAAATAAAATTATACTAATGTATAATTTTATGCCCTCATTCAGATTAGGGTTAGCGGATTACAGTCAGATGAAATCTTAAGTCAGTAGTAGCCTAGGTCGGCCTGAGCCCAGATTCGACCACCATGCACTGAGTGCAACCGGGGTCAAAGAATTGACTCAGCCTGACACAGGGTCATATTATGTGCGTAAATTGTGTAATGCATTGACATTGTTTTGGAGTAGTGATAGCCGCCCCATAAAAAGGCTACGGCCGGGGTGAGCGAGGCACTGGCACTAGAATTGGTAGTGAGAGCTTCCCCACAAACGGGGCGTACCATTCACCTGAGTGCAGTGATAGCTTCCCCACAAAAAAGCTACGGTAGGGGTGTGCAAGGCACTGGCACTAGAGTGCAGTGATAGACTCCCCATAAAAAGGTTATGGCTGGGGTGTGCGAGGCACTGGCACTAGAATTGGCAGTGAGAGCTTCCCCACAAACGGGGCGTAGCATTCACCTGAGTGTAGTGATAGCTTCCCTATAAAAAGGCTACGGCCAGGGTGTGCAAGGCACTGGCACTGGAGTGCAGTGATAGTCTCCCCATAAAAAGGTTTTGGCCGGGGTGTGCGAGGCACTGGCACTAGAATTGGCAGTGAGAGCTTCCCCACAAACGGGGCATAGCAATCACCTGAGTGCAGTGATAGCTTCCCCATAAAAAGGCTACGGCCGGGGTGTACAAGGCACTGGCACTAGAGTGCAGTGATAGCCTCCCCATAAAAAGGCTATGGCCAGGGTGTGCGAGGCACTGGCACTAGAATTGGTAGTGAGAGCTTCCCCACAAATGGGAGCGTAGCAATCACCTGAGTGCAGTGATAGCTTCCATAGAAAAAGGCTACGGCCGGGGTGTAGGAGGCACTGGCACTGGAGATGGTAGTGGTAGCCTCCCCACAAAAGGGCTATGGCCGGGGTGTGCGGATCACAGCGGATACCTCCTCCGCATTGTTTTGGAGTATAGCGAAATCGCTCCACCACATAATAAAATGAACATAGGGAAATAGTGGAATGTACTTGACTTGTTTTATCTATTATACTACTTAGTGTTGTAATCACTAATGCGGAATTGCCTCCGCAGGTGTTCAGATACGAAATTAGGTGATTGACAACCAGAGCATGGAGCAAAATAAATATGGGGACTCCCTTTTTATTTATTTGAGAAATAAGTGTGGCTACTGGGAAATGGTTCAAGACTCTAGGATCTTTATATATGTTTTTGTTAGAAATGCTAGACATATTTGCTAAATTGTGAGTAAAACCTAGCCAGCTAGGCCACAATGTTGTGAGAAATGGCGGGTCGTTACAATAATTTCCATGACTACAATAAATTTAATATACAAATGCTTAGAATAATCTAAGCACCATGAACTGAACCAAAATCCCACTGCCATGCAAACAATCTTGAGAAAAGAATAATCCAATAATAGAGTCATCCAGTTGTTCTGACTCTACCCATCCTTCCATGCTCATACCTGCGGAGGCAATTCCGCATTAGTGATAAAAACACTAAGTCGTATAATTAAAAGAAACAATTAATATATTCCCCACAACATCTGGATTTCGTCTTTTAGTGATTATGAGCCTATTTTGAGATCTTAATATGCTGGAAGGGTGGCCGCCCATCCAACTACAATCCCATGTATGCGCACACACGTTACGTGGCCCTCGGCCTGCAGTTATCGATAATTGTCACTGACTTACCCTCTCAGTATCACAAGTGCATAATGAGTCTTATTGTGCCACTACGCCCTGTCACCCCTTTCAGCATGGGGGCATGTATTTAATCTTTCAAGGGGTGCTGCCCTATATCAGACTAAGTCAATTCATTGACCCCGGTTGTGCTCGGCGCATGGTTGTCGAATATGAACTCAAGTTGACTAAGACTCCCACATAGTAATTTTTAAGGGTGCTACCCCGCGTCGGACTGAGCCAATTCTTTGACCCTGGTTGTGCTCGGTGTATGGTGATCGAATGTGGACTCAGGCCGACCAAGACTCCCAATTTGAAATATATAACATTTCAAGTAATTATACGAACCTGGTATTGTGATGAAGAACCTACAACAATGACACACGATACTAAAGTCTTCGCTTTGTGAGTCAAATATGCTCACAAACTATTTAGAGGATGTTTTATTTAACAACAGAACTCTCCTTTATAGAGAAGAATATGTGTAGAATTTAAAAAGTCACTACATTAAATTTTATAAATATGTATGGAATTCAAAAAGTTATTTGTGTGATAATGTAAAGTCAAAAATAATTATTAAATTAATACGAATGGATGTAAAATCCTAAAAATATTATAAATATCATTATACCGATACGTTAAAGGTCAAAATCGATAATTTATAATAAGAATTTTTTTCAAGAATTAATTTAAATAAATAATATTTATCGTTTGTTCTAAGATTTACAAAACCCTAAATAAAATAACTTAATTATTTTTTTCAAGGTTTTACAACCTCCTCAACTTGGGAATTTTCGTCCTCCAAAATATAATAGGGTGATGAGGAGAAAAATTGTGTTTTTCCCTTTTTTTCTTGAATTAAGCATTGCCACTCATATGCATAACTAAAGTGGGGCACACTGTCCTATGACACTGTTATCTATATCGCACAGGTGACCTATACCCCATATACTACCTAAATAACACCTCTAATTGTAAAGGAGTCCCATATACGCTCTTGGTTTAGGTGTCACATGCACCTAGCATGACACACAAGTGGCACACCTATAATGACTTACCATCTAAAACAATGACAATTAATTTTATAAAAGAATGATCAATTCTTATATAAAAGAAAATTTACCCTTGGGCAGTGGACTCTTAGACTTTCAACAAGGTAATGATTGATTTGCATGGTTCCGTGGGAAACACAACTCTAATACCACCTGTAACAACCCAGCCCAAATTGCAACGTAATAGGCCTAAGTCATTTCTTTAAAACGGTTAACCAAAGTTAAAGATCTATAGTCCATTCTCACTTATAAACATAATTTACTCTCAATAGGTATTAGATGTGAAACTAAGTTGAGGGATCTCACAATCCACCCACTTTAGGAAATTTTGTCCCCGAAATTCCAACCCTTGGCCCGTTGCTAGCCCCATCCCACGACCTTATTTTGGCCCATGATCGGCAACCTAACCAACGTCCCTAGTCCAGTAGTCTAGCCCACCATCTAACACGTAACCAGGTTGCTCTGATACCATTTGTAACATTCCTAAGTGGGCAGTGGAGTTCACCATTGACCTAGCACCTGGAGTAACACCAATTTCTAAAGCACCATACCGCAAGGCTCCAGCAGAACTCAAGGAGTAAAAGAGTCAACTAGAAGAGTTGTTGCAGGTAGGTTTCATCCAACCAAGTACTTCTATAAAACCCGTGACTCGAGTCAGGGTTTTATGTTACCGCACCAGTCGGTTCAACCGTTGGTTCGAGTCGAGTCAGTTTCATGAACCGCGTGCTGAGTCGAGGCCAGCCGTGAGTTATGAGCAATGAGAGTCAGGTGTACCTGAATATATGATGATAACATTGAGAAGATGGTGAGATATGAGTTAACAGAATATATGAAAGTATGTAGTATTTTTTTCTTTTTATATGTTTGATCGGAGAAATAGTTTTAGGCCGAATAACGCGTTAGGACGCATTGGATTATATTCAAGTGGGTTATTAGTTATAGAGCATGCCATTTGGATATTGTTGTGTTTGTTTTATTTTATGGAATTTTTTGATATTTTTCTAGATTTTTTTAGAATTTATTACGAACTAGTTATTATTTTAACTCGAGTAGAAAACGAGTCAATACTTAATTACGAAACTACCATTGAGGGTATTTTTCTCCCTCCCGACCCTTCTTCACCCAAACCCTCACTGTTGTGTGCTGCCACCACCGATCGACGCCGCTCCGCCATGCCGTGCTATCACCGTGCTGCCCCGACCGACCCCTGCCCCGATCGCCTACTGGCACGCCGCCGCAATGCCGTGAAGCCACCTCGGCCGTCGCCACTCCGAGCCTGATTCTGCCGCCCTCCAGGCCCTGCCGTCGCCACTGTGACCCCGACGACCACCCCCTCGCCATCGCCAACGTTTCCCCAATCATCTCGACCGCCGTCGAGGCCGGCCGTAGCCCCGATCAGAGCATGCCGCCGCCACCACCCATTTTTGAAGCCACCGTCGACGGCCATCACCACCTCAGCTACCCTGTTTGACACCACCATTGGACCAAGCTTGTCGAGCTGGTGCCGATAGACCCCCTGATTGCCCCGTCCTGAATTATCGCCGGAAAACCGTCGGAATCTGCCAAAAAACTGCCAACACTCGCCGGTAAACCACCGAAACCACCAAAAAATTGGATTCGCGGCAAATTCGCCGGATCATCCGCCGAACGCACCCGGTCCAATCTGATCGGACTTCGGACGCCGCTAGATGCCGATATCGAGTTTCAAACCACGAAACAGAAACCCTAGCCGTCGCCGATTTTCGACGACGCGAGGTATAATTTATTTTAACTTAGTTATTTAAAAGTATTGATTATTAGAATTGTATGCTAGGATTGGTGAATTGCGTGTTATAATTATATGTATACATGTAGAATTGATTAAGGATAAAATAAGAAATTTGTTTGATTGAGTGGTGTTAAAAATGAAGGCTAAGAAGCAAATTAGGGTAACTAGGTAATGATCATGATCTAATGCAAATTAGCCTAAGTAGCCGGTAACACTCGTTACTGACGGTTTTTCTATATATATGTAGGTGAGAAATGCGAGGGATGAAAGTTGTCGGGATTGCGGAGGAGCAGCACGGAACTGGGCACACATGTACCTGCCGTGTGTAATCTATAATGACAGTGTGTTATTGCTACGTGAATGATAATTTTGATGTGTTTGTTTAGATAAATTGCTTGATATGAAATGAATGGATAAATGTGAATGAGTAGTGAGTTTGGAGTTCAGGCTCGGTTCAATTAAAACAAAAGAGATAATGATGAATGCTACGGCAGATTATCATGTTTTATCGTATTTTGATAAAATATTTATATACCCTCATTGTGGATAATTTTTAATTAAAACTTTCTTGCCGTGCATGGTTTTGTTTTGCTTGCACATCATAGCATGCATGTAGGACTATGTTAGAACCCACACGTCCCATCCATGCATTTCATGTTTGCATCTCCATCTTGGCTTAACCAAACCCAATAAATTAGCAAACGGTTCGGTCACCGGTGACATTTCTGGGCGGTTCACGGGTGAGCCGAAACGGGGTGTTACAATAGTGGTATCAGAGTTAACCCTTGGTTGATTAAGATGGTAGATGTGTTACAGGTTACATGTGTGCCGAAGCTGCTCCGAGCTGTATCGATAGGTATTTTTCTGTCTTTATGTTTTGGTTTACAGATTTTCTTATGAGTCGGTGGTGTGACATGGTGAACAGATCAGATCAGGAGTTTGTAGTAGGATGGTGACACAGACCCGCCAGACACAGATTAGGTCCCATCGCCTCCAGTAGTTAGACAGGACAGTCCTAGCCCTGTTCACAGTGACGCCACCTCCAGTGAACCTAAGACTGCCATGCCACCAGTAGAGGTCAGTGAGCTAGTTTCAGCTAGCCGACGTGGTGAGAGCCATCATCGAGACAGTCGCCGCAATCAAGATAGTCGTCGAGACTGAGATAGTCGTCGGGACCGAGATAGTCGCCGGGACTGAGATAGTCGCCGGACCAAGACAGTGGTCGTGACAGTTACGGCACCAGAAGTAGCCGACAGGAGAGAGATGCAATGATCACCAGGTTGGCGGAAGCTCAGGATACAAATGCAACAAGATCAGGAGGAATTTAGGAGAGAGCTCAGACAGATAGACCTTTCTGTGGCCAAAACTGAGAAGAGACCAGTAGTGGGTGAAGAGGCACTGGAGAGCCAGCAGTTTCCACAGACCCTGCGCTGCCACCTCCTCCTCCACCGCTGCAATAGAGGACTACTCCAATGACAGTTCCCCTATTTGCCCCACTTCAAGCGGGGATGAGACCGGACATCAGTGGAACCGCAGCAGTAGGTAGCGGGCAAACTGCAGGCAGAAGTGGAGCTACAAGATTTGACATTGTACCAGCAGGTACGGGACCACAATTTCCTCGATATGAGCAAGGAGCAGGATCGAACAGATCAGTGGATATGAGGAAATTAGGACTGTGGCAGTACGAAAAGTTTGTGAAGAATGGTGGATGACCTTTCTTTGGAAAGCTGGATGCGGAAGAGGCATTCTTGTGGATATCGTCAGCCATAGGTGTGTTTGACACGATGGCATGCCCCATGGAGCACTGAGTGCGCATCATCACAAGAGCATTCCAGGACAAAGCTAGGATATGGTGGAGTTCAGTCCATAATTCTATATTTGCCCATCGTCAGCCCCAGGACATCATATGGGAGGAATTTAGGGTAGAATTCGATGGAAAGTATTTCTCGCCAAACATCAGGATGAGAAAGGAACGGGAATTCCAGACGTTGAGGCAGGGACCCATGACGGTGGTACAATATGAGACTAGGTTTAGAGCTCTAGAGAGATTTGCACCAGGTTTGGTGTTCACAGAAGAAAGAAGGATAGAGCATTTTTACGAAGGCCTCCATCACGAGATCAAGATGGCCTATTTGGATAAGAAGTTTGCTACTTTCGGTGATGTTATGAGAACTGCAAGCGAGGCAGAATGAGTTATACCGGCTAGACCTCCCCAGGATGTTAACCAGAGGCAGCAACATTTGAGACCATATCAGCTAGAGCAGGGAGAATAGCAGAGACATCGGTCAGATGCACCAGTTGCCATGAGGGCTATGGATGCCCAAGTTCAGGGCTACAGAGCACCCTTCTATCAGAATTGTCGTCGTCGTCATGGAGGTGAGTGCAGAGCAGGCACATATGCATGCTACAGATGCGGTCAATGAGGACATAGAGCTGCAGAGTGCAGTGTAGGCACAAACGTATGCTATAGTTGCGGTCAACCAGGGCATAGAGTTGCAACTTGTCCAACTGGCCAGACCCAACAGGTGACACTCCCAGCACCTTTGTAGAGACTTGCACTCCGAGCTCCCCAGCAACAACCACAGCAGAGAGGCCAGCATGGTCAAGGCCAAGGCCAGAGAAGCAGAGACCAACGGCCACTGAGACAGTAGCAGAGAGGGCTTGTAGCTAGCAACGCACAGGACAAGAACAGCAGGCCTCGGATCAGAGAGGAATGCAAACAACACCACTACGAGGACCGTCCATTTCGGTACCACCTTGGGCAGCGGGGATGGACACAGCCACGATTGCTAAGCACGGAACCACGCACACATGTACCTGCCGCTGTGTAACGTGTAATGACGGTGTGTTATTGTTATGTAAACGATAATTTTGATGTGTTTGCTTGAATGAATTACTTGTTATGAAATGAACTGATAAATATGAATGAGTAGGGAGCCTTGGAGTTCAGACTCGGCTCAGGTAAAAACGAATGAGATAATGATTGAATGTCATGGTAGATAGTTATGTGTTATCGTATTTTCATAAAATAATATATATTTTCTTTTGGTTTCTCATTTATTATTTTGTCTTGTCTTTGCTTGCACGTCATGGCATGCATGTAGGACTCCGCTAGAATCCAATTGTTCCCATTCATGCATTTCACATTTGCATCTCCATCTTGAGACGCCGAGAGTAGATTCTGGTCGGCTTAACCGAATCTAGTAGATTAGCGAACAGTTCGGTCGCCGGTGACATTTCCGGGTTGGTTTACGGGTGAGCCGAAACGGGGGTGTTACAACATCACCCTGGGGATCCACTGTTCTTTTTGTGAAGAAGAAAGATGGATTACTTCAGCTGTGTATTGACTATCGACAACTCAATCAATTGACAGTCAAGAATTGGTACACCTTGCTAAGGATTGATGACTTGTTTGATCAACTAAAAGCAGGCAAAGTATTTTGTAAGATAGACTTGCGGTTTGGTTATCACCACTTGCGAGTAAAGGAGTCAGACATACAGAAAATAGCTTTCTGAACATGATATGGACATTATGAGTTTCTAGTCATGCCTTTTGGTCTAATAAATGCACCAGTGGCCTTTATGTCACTCATGAACACAGTATTTCACGCATACTTGGACAAGTTTATTATCATGTGTGTGGACGGCATTCTGGTCTATTCAAATAATGAAGAAGAGCACGTGAAGCACCTCTCCATTACTCTTCAAGTTCTGAGAGAAAATCAACTATTCACGAAGCTCTCAAAGTGTGACTTCTGGTTGAAGGAGGTAAACTTCCTAGGTCAAATTATCTCAAAGGCTGGAGTTGCAATGGATCCATCAAAAGTGAAAGCAGTCACTGATTGGCCACAACCCAAGTTAGTCACTGACATCAAAAGCTTTCTTGGTTTAGCGGGTTACTACATGAAATTCATTAAAGACTTCTCCTTAGTAGCATCACCGATGACCAAGCTCGCAAGGAAGGGAGTCAATTTTGAATGGAGTAGTAAGTGTGAGGAGAGTTTCCAGTCTATAAAGAAGAGTCTAACAACTGCTCCAGTCTTGACACTGCTAAATGGTAATGAAAGATTCGTAGTCTTCAGTGATGCATCCCTGTTGGGTTTAGGATGTGTCCTTATGCAGGGGGTAAAGTGGTGGCATATGCCTCTCATCAATTGAATAATCATGAGCAAAATTATGCATCCCATGATGTAACGATCTAGCCAAAAAGTGCAAACTAATGGGCCTAAGTCATTTCTTTAAAATGGTTAACCCAAGTTAAAGATCTATAGTCCATTCCCACTTATAAACAGGATCTTCTCCCATAAGTTGAGAGATCTCAGCAATCCACCCACCTCAGGAAATTTCGTCTCCAAAATTCCTATACTTAGCCCGTTGCTAGCCCCAGCCCACGACCTTTCTGACCCGTGACCGGCAGCCTAGCCAACGTCCCTAGTCCAACCCACCATCTAACACGGAACCAGGTTGGCTCTCATACCACCTGTAACGACCCGGCCATTTGTCACAACATTGTGGGCCTAGCTGGCCATGTGTTACTCACAATTAAGCAAATATGTCTAACATTTTTTCTTAACAAAAACATATATAAAGATCCCACAAGTCTTAGACCGTTTCCCAGTAGCCACACTTATTTCTCAAATAAATAATAAAAGGAGTCCTCATATTTATTTTGCTCCATGCCCTGGTTGTCAATCACCTAACTTTCGTATCTGCACACCTGCGGAGGCAATTCCGTGTTAGTGATTACAACACTAAGTAGTATAATAGATAAAACAAATCAAGTACATTCCACTATTTCCTTATGTTTATTTTAATACGCAGTGGAGCGATTCCGCTATACTCCAAAACAATGCAGAGGAGGTATCCGCTGTGATCCGCTGTGGGACACCGCTACGCTCCGTAAGCCTGAGCCTTTTATGGGGAGGCTATCACTGTACTCAGCTGAATTGCTACGCCCCGTTTGTGGGGAAGTTCTCACTGCCAACTCTAGTGCTAGTGCCTCACACACCCCGGCCGTAGCCTTTTATGGGGAGGCTATCACTGCACTCCAGTGCGATGGAGGAATCGTTGTGCCTCGCTCACCCCGGCCGTAGCCTTTTTATGGGACGACAATCACTACTCCAAAACAATGTCGATGCATTACACGATTTATGCACATAATACGACCCCGTGTCGGACGGAGTCAATTCTTTGACCCCGGTTGCACTCAGTGCATGGTGGTCGAATCTGGGCTCAGGCCGACCTAGGCTATCAACAAGGAAAATATGATGTTCTACTTATTATACGTACCTGACTTGTGATTTCGTCTGACTGTTATCCACTGAACCCTAATCTAAATGAGGGCATAAAATTATACATTAGTATAATTTTATTTTGCATGAACCTACATGCAACTTACATGACTGATATACTATCAATTTTAAATGATGTAATTAGTTCATGATAGTCTTCATTTACTTATTAAATTGTTCAGCAATTCTAATGATAATTAATTATTAATTGTCCCCATCCAAATCCCCATTATCTAATTGATAATTTAATTATTAACATGTCCATTTACAAAACAACTAAGCAATCGACAAGAACCCCATGCATAAGACGCTGGAGATCTAGCAACTTGGCAGGGCGTCTTCAACAAACCTTGCATGCAAGAATCCTAATGGAAACAAATAAGATGAGGGATGAAATACTCACACAGTAATGGGGAGGTCGCCTGGGACGGAGATGAGGGATGAAATACTCCCTCCTCCTGCATATATATACACTTCAACCATTCCCTCCATTAAATTCTCATACCCCATCATCCATTGGTATTTCCTAGGTTCAACGAGCCCCTTCATTAAATTCTCACACCCCATCATCCATTGGTATTTCCTAGGTTCAACGACCCCTTCATTAAATTCTCACACCCCATCATCCATTCATGAATAGGTATTTTCTAGGTGACCTTAAGTCGAACCATGACCGGTCGACTTGATAACCAACCATATTGGTTCATCTATATTTATTTCATAATATTTAGGTTCGAGTCTTGTAATAAAAATCATGGTTTTTACAATCTCCCCAACTTAGAAATATTTCGTCCCCGAAATATTATAACAGCAAGATGATAAGCATGATTAATTATATCTTCGGGATCTCAGGCTGCTCCTGTTGTTGCTTTAGGGGCTGACGACACTCATTTTGCAGGTGTCCGGTCTTTCCGCAATTGTAGCACCGACGGGGCTCACTGCATAACTCTGAATGCATCTTGTTGCAATTTTTACATAGTCGATACGGAATCTCCTGAAACTTCCTTTTGCGGTTCCCATCGACATTCCGTTGATAGTTCTGTTGCTAGTGTTCTACAGACCTATGTTTGCTACTACCCTGGTTGGCATTCTTATGTTGTATAGTAGCCGTCTCTTGTTTCTGTGCACGGACATAGTCGTACACCAACTCATGAGTAGTGGCTACCTTAATCACTTCGGTTATAGTGCCTCTTGGCGCCGTAGAAACCCTACTCCTCATTCGGGCTTCAACCCCAGAAAATTTGTCTGCTCAGGCTCGAGGCAGTTGCCAGACTCCCAGCTGCAAATCTCTCCAATTGCAAGAAATGACTATAGATCTCTCAACTTATGAGAGAAGATCCTATTTATAAGTGGAAATGGACAATAGATCTTTAACTTGGGTTAACCATTTTAAAGAAATGACTTAAGCCCATTAGTTTGCACTTTAGGCTAGATTGTCACAGGTGGTATCAGAGCCAAGTTTCCCAAAAGCTCATATCTTATGACTCAAGTACCTTGTTGAAAAGTCCAATATTTATCTTTCTCCAATGGGGTATGTCATTAGGGAATTAGTGGACTCACTAACTAAAAAAATTTTTGAACGTAACGGAGTCAAATTTAGATGGCAGGCACCCGAAGGAAGTCGAGCCAAGCAGTGGACACGAGTGCGTAGACAATTCGACCATACAGGGACTAGCACAGGCTTCAGATAATACCAGTTCTGTGATTCTGAACATAGCACAGCGATTACCGGAATTGGTAACAGGGAATGGAGCTCCAAATTCGGCTACGGGTCCTAGTAACGTCCCAAATGGGGATCAGGGGAGCGCCCAAGAGCGGGTAGGAATAGCTGACCCGGGCGAGCAAGGGAACTTCAAACCCAGTGCCACCGGTAGTCCGACAAGTGGTACTGCCAGTTGGGGATGACAGTGATCGATACACTGTAGAAAAATTCTGGAAGAACGGAGCTGAGGTGTTCATTGGTGGGACGGATCCAATGAAAGCGGAGAGCTGGTTGGACATTACTGAGAAAGCATTTAGAGCTCTCTCTGTGCCTCATCGCCATCAAGTGAGGTTGGTGACATGCATGCTTCAAGAGGAAGCATCCTATTGGTGGAAATCCATGGAGCAGACTGCGTTCCATCAACGGGAGATTTCGTCCATTCCTTGGGCGGAATTTGTAATAGCTTTCAATGAACAATACTTTCCTGAGTCTGTTGTCCAGAAGAAAGCACTTTAATTTGCCACTCTAACTCAGAGGGATGATTCAGTCCGAGAGTATGCAAAAAATTTCTTGCAATTGGAGAGATTTGCAGCTGGGAGTCTGGCAACTGCTCGAGCCAGAGCAGACAAATTTTTCTGGGGGTTGAAGCCCGAATTGAGGAGTAGGGTTGCTACGGTGCCAAGAGGCACTATAACCAAAGTGATTGAGGCAGCCACTACTCATGAGTTGGTGTACGACTATGTCCGTGCACAAAAACAAGGGAAGGCTACTATACAACATAAGAATGCCAACCAGGGTAGTAGCAAAAACAGGTCTTCAGAACACCAGCAGCAGAACTATCAACGTAATGTCAATGGGAACCGCAAAAGGAAGTTTCAGGAGATTCCGTATCGACTATGTAAAAATTGCAACAAGATGCATTCAGGGTTATGCAATGAGCCTCGTCGGTGCTACAATTGCGGAAGGACGAGACACCTGCAAAATGAGTGTCGTTAGCCCCTGAAGCAACAACAGGAGCAGCCTAAGATCCCGAAGATATAATTAATCATGCTTATCATCTTGCTGTTATAATATTTTGGGGACGAAATATTTCTAAGTTGGGGAGATTGTAAAAACCATGATTTTTATTACAAGACTCGAACCTAAATATTATGAATAAATATAGATGAACCGATATGGTTGGTTATCAAGTCGACCGGTCATGGTTCGACTTAAGGTCACCTAGAAAATACCTATTAATGAATGGATGATGGGGTGTGAGAATTTAATGAAGGGGTCGTTGAACCTAGGAAATACCAATGGATGATGGGGTGTGAGAATTTAATGAAGGGGCTCATTGAACCTAGGAAATACCAATGGATGATGGGGTATGAGAATTTAATGGAGAGAATGGTTGAAGTGTATATATATGCAGGAGGAGGGAGTATTTCATCCCTCATCTCCGTCCCAGGCGACCTCCCCATTACTGTGTTAGTATTTCATCCCTCATCTTATTTGTTTCCATTAGGATTCTTGCATGGAAGGTTTGTTGAAGATGCTCTGCCAAGTTGCTAGATCTCCAGCGTCATATGCATGGGGTTCTTGTCGATTGCTTAGTTGTTTTGTAAATGGACATGTTAATAATTAAATTATCAATTAGATAATGGGGATTTGGATGGGGATAATTAATAATTAATTATCATTAGAATTGCAGAAAATTTAATAAGAAATGAAGACTAACATGAACTAATTACATCATTTAAAATTGATAGTATATCAGTCAAGTAGTTGCATGTAGGTTCATGCAAAATAAAATTATACTAATGTTTAATTTTATGCCCTCATTCAGATTAGGGTTAGCGGATCACAGTCAGACGAAATCACAAGTCAGGTACGTATAATAGGTAGAACATCGTATTTTCCTTGTTGATAGCCTAGGTTAGCCTAAGCCCAAATTCAACCACCATGCACCGAGTGCAACCGGGGTCAAAGAATTGAGTCAGTCCGACACGGGGTCGTATTATGTGCGTAAATCGTGTAATGCATCGACATTGTTTTGGAGTAGTGATAGCCGCCCCATAAAAAGGCTACGGCCGGGGTGAGTAAGGCACAGCAATTCCTCCATCGCACTGGAGTGCAGTGATAGCCTCCCCATAAAAAGGCTACGGCCAGGGTGTGAGAGGCACTAGCACTAGAGTTGGCAGTGAGAGCTTCCCCACAAACGGGGCGTAGCATTCACCTGAGCGCAGTGATAGCCTCCCCATAAAAATGCTACGGCCGGGGTGTGCGAGGCACTGGCACTAGAATTGTTAGTGAGAGCTTCCCCACAAACGGGGCATAGCAATCACCCGAGTGTAGTGATAGCTTCCCCACAAAAAAGCTACGGTCGGGGTGTGCGAGGCACTGGCACTAGAGATGGTAGTGGTAGCCTCCCCACAAAAGGGCTACGGCCAGGGTGTGTGGATCACAGCGGATACCTTCTCCGCATTGTTTTGGAGTATAGCGGAATCGCTCCACCGCATATTAAAATAAACATAAGGAAATAGTGGAATGTACTTGATTTGTTTTATCTATTATACTACTTTGTGTTGTAATCGCTAGCGCGGAATTACCTCCGCAGGTGTGCAGATACGAAAGTAGGTGTTTGACAACCAGGGCATGGAGCAAAATAAATATGAGGACTCCTTTTATTATTTATTTGAGAAATAAGTGTGGCTACTGGGAAACAGTCTAAGACTGTGGGATCTTTATATATGTTTTTGTTTAAAAAAATGTTAGACATATTTGCTTAATTGTGAGTAACACCTGGCCAGCTAGGCCCACAATGTTGTGCAAATGGTTGGGTCGTTACATATGACTTGGACTTGGCAGCAGTGGTTTTTGACCTGAAGATTTGGAGACATTACTTGTATGGAGCCCAGTTTGAAGTCTTCACTGACCACCAGAGTTTGAAGTATATCTTCACCTAGAATGACCTTAACCTTCAACAGAGGCGATGGATAGAGTATTTGAAGGACTACGACTTCCAAATCTCATACCATCCAGGGAAAACGAATGTGGTAGCAAACGCGTTGAGTCGGAAGGGCAAGGTAGACAAAAGTCATCATCTAGCTAGACTTTGGGCTATGTCAGCTGAAGTGGTGGCTATCAAACCTGTGGAGCAGCTAAGGGGGCTAATGGCAAATTTGGTTATTTCCAATGATTTAGTTGATCGTGTTAAGCTAGCACAAATAGGTGATGAGGAGCTGATTGAAATGTTAGACAAGACTCCTAACATTGTAGCTGATTCCAATAGTGTGATCAGATTTAGGGGAAGGTTGTGTGTACCCAAGGATGATGCACTGAGGCGGAATATCTTGGAGGAGACTCATCGTTCAAAGTTCTCAATATACCCTGGAGTTACTAAAATGTATTAGGATTTAAAGTGAACCTACTGGTGGATTGGGATGAAGAGGGATGTGGATTTTGTCTCCAAGTGTCAGACTTGCCAACAGATCAAAGCCCAACATCAACTATCTAGAGGACTATTGCAACTTTTAGAAATACCAACTTGGAAATGGGAGTGTGTCACATGCGATTTTATTGCAAAGCCCCCAAGGACACAGAAGAAGCATGACTCCATACCAGTGGTTATGGACCGACTAACTAAGGTAGCTCACTTCATCCCCACGAAATCAATGAGAACTGCGGAATACCTGGAAGGATTGTATGTTGACAATATTGTCAAGTTGCATGGGATTCCAAAGGAGATAGTCTCTGACCGAGATCCCCTATTCACCTCACATTTTTTGGAAGCTTTCCAAAAAGCTATGGGGACCCAAATCAAGCTGAGTATAGCATATCATCCCCAAACTGGTAGTCAGAGTGAGAGGACTATTCAAACTTTGGAAGATTTGTTGCGAGCTTGCATTCTTGACTGGGGAGGTGACTGAGAGAAACACTTAGCCTTGGCTAAATTTACCTACAATAACTCTTATCAAGCCATTATAGGGATGGCACCATTTGAAGCCTTATATGGTAGCCCTGCAGGTCTCCATCAGGCTGGTTGGAGTCTACCGAGGCAGTTATAGTCGGGCCAAAGATGGTGAGGGAAGCAATTGAAAAGGTGAAACTCATTCAGCAAAGGCTTAAGGCAGCTTAGGATTGACAAAAGAGTTATGTTGATACTCGGAGAGACCTAGAGTTTCAAGTTGGGGAGTTCGTGTCCTAAGACATCTCCTACAAAGGAGGTGATTAGATTTAGAACATCAGAGAAGTTGAAGCCAAGATTCATAGGACCGTTCCCAATCCTGGATCGAGTTGGAAATTGTGCATATCGACTAACATTGCCACCAAGCCTAGTTGGAGTACACAATGTTTTCCATGTGTTAACGCTAAAGAAATATGTACAAGATGAAGATCATATAATCACAAATTTTGAAGACTTATAGCTACAATCAAATTTAACCTGCGAAGAAAAGCCGATTCGCATCTTAGCAAGAGAAATAAAGACACTCAGGAACAAGGAAATTCCTTTGGTAAAAGTATTGTTGAAAAATCAAGGGTTAGAGGAAGCTACATGGGAGAATGTACAAGAAATGGTGGCATAAAATTCTTGTAAATGTAGTAACATGAACTGATCCCGAAGATAAAATTAATCATGATTGTTCTGTTGCCCGTTATGATATTTCGGGGATGAAATATTTCCAAGTTAGGGAGATTGTAAAGACTGTGAAAAAAATAAAAAATAAAAAATAAAATAAAATAAAATAAAATATTCGACTCAGTATAGGAAGGATCGAATGTTGGATTATTATTATTATTATTATTATTATTATTATATGATTATTATATTTTATTCTCTACCCGGTTACCTAGTTATATTTTATTCTCGACCCGGTTACCCGATTAAATGGAATATGAGTATTGGGGTCTTTTACCATACCCTAGCCATCATTTTCATTAGATTTTTGTGAGGGGGCATCATCCTCACCCTAGCCACCTATTTCTCCTCTTCCTCACCCTAGTTGTCTACTCATCTTCTTCTCCTCTTTCGGAGCCGGATTCTTTCTTGCTTGGTTATCCTTCCTATCTCCCTACTCTTGGTTTCATGCATTTCATGATCGCCATGCTATTTTTCTGCTACTTCATCAATTCATGGTCGCCATGCAAATTACTATTGTTTCATCAATTCATGGTCGTTTTGTTTTGTTGTTGCTGCATCAATGTCCTATGCTATGTAACCGGTTGGGTTAGCATAATTAAGTTGCAGTCCCTAGCATCTTATGATTTCTGTGCATGGGGTTTGGATAGTGGGCAACGCTGTGGGGAATTCCTTCGGTGCTTGTCAAGACAGTGCTTGCCTTGATGTTGTGGGTTGTCGTGCGGGGAGAAGGGAAGTGTTCCCAGCGGTGCTACTGGCAGGACAGTGTCGCCTTGCATTCCCCGCGGTGCTGCTGGCCAGGCGTTGTGCACCTTGGTGCAGGGCGGTGTTGCCTTGGATAGCTGCTGTAAAGCACACACTTGAGGCTTCCTCGCTTGCTGATTTTATCTTGTTGTTGACGCTGTGTTGGGATGCTCAATATTGTTGATCAATTGGATTGCTAGGGAAGGGAAGCAGTTAGTGAAGGACGTGATCTAGTTTTGGGTTGAAGAAGAAGACGTCAGGTCTGGATTTTTGTGCAAAGATGAGCTTTGGAGAAGAGAAGAGCATGGGGAAGAAGAAGATGGCAGATGTGTAATATATGCTTGACTCGACACCGACTCAAGTTAAAAATAATACTAACTCGTAATAAATCTTTAAAAATAATTATTCTAATGGGTTATGGGTTAAAGTTGCTAAACCAATTAATTGTTGTACGAAATTGCCATAAGTAATAAAAATACGGTAATGATAAATGGTCGATAATTAATCGGCATACTACAAGCGATTAATTTTAAATCGGATGGTTATAAGTGATTAACAAAATAAAGATTTCACCTTTACCATATTAAATTTAATATTAGGTAAATAAAGTGATTATTTTAATAACGAGTCAGTAAGGTAGAAAATGGGTTATTAAACTATAATCATGTAAAAAGAACCTAAATAGCATAATGAAAATAAATAAAGTTCGAACCTTTATTGAGTTGAATAATTTAAAATAATTGTATTAGTAATATCTTTGAATTAGGATAATACAAATCATTTTAAATAATTTAATTGAACGACTTAATTAATTAAATTGCTATTAATAATGATAATGATTAAAGATTAAAACCATAAATTAAATCGTCAAGATCATGGTTAAGTAATTATCATCTCAAAGGAAAATATACTAATAATAGTAATTAAATACTTAATAATTATTTTATCATTAGTGAAGTGTGAATTATGATTTAGATAATTAATTTAAAATGTAAAGTAGGACTTAAATGATTATGTCACATGAATAATTTAATATTTAAGATTGTTGAATGTTGCATGCTTTATGTTGTCGAATTTTGATAATGATATATATATTAGTCATGTAGTTGCATGCATTTCTACTCGAATAAAATTATACTTATGTATAATTTTATGTTCTCGTTCAGATTAGGATCGTTGGTCACGGTTGCAGGTTCACTTACGAACTATCCAGGTCCGTATAATTATTTGAAATGTTGTATTTTCCCTTTTTGGCAGCCCTGGTCGGCCTGAGCCCAGATTCGACCACCATGCACCGAGTGCAACCGGGGTCAAGGAATTGACTCAGTCCGACATGGGGCTGCACCCTTTAAAATTACTATGTGGGAGTCTTGGTCGACTTGAGTTCATATCTGACCACCATGCGCCGAGCGCAACCGGGGTCGACTCAATTCGACACAAGGCAGCACCCCCTAAAAGATTAAATACTTGCCCTCAGGCCGAAAGGGGTGACAGGGCACAGTGGCGCAAGATGGCTCATTATGCACTTGTGATACCGAGAGGGTGAGTCAATGGCAAATATCGGTAACTACAGGCCGTGGGCCACGTAGCGTGTGTGCGCATGCATGGGATGGTAGCTGGATGGGGTGGCCACCCCTCCCAGCATATTAAGAGCTCAGCATAGGCTCATAATAACTAAAAGACTTGTGAAATGATAATAGGGATTATATTGACTTGTTTCATTTAATTATGCGGCTTAGTGGTTTCATCACTAACGCGGAATTGCCTCCGTAGGTGAACAGCTTTGGACTGAAGAATAAAAGTGTGGTTGGTGTTTCTTTTATCAACCAAGGTTTGGTGAATTGATAATAAATTGGACTTCCTTTTTATTCTCTTGTGTTATAAATGTGGCTATGGGAAACGGTTCGAGACTGTGGGACTTTGAGTTAGTTTATTTTATGCATTGTCACATGCTATCAGAACATGTTTTATTTTTATGATTTATAAACTCTAGACTTATTGCCATATTAGAATTCATGTTTATGATTCATGATCATGAATAGTATGTTTTAACTTTTAAGTAACACCAGGCAGGTTAGGAGGATCGTTACAAGTGGTGGTGTATCTTAACGATATTGTTGTCTACAGCCAGACTTTGGAGGAACATGCTGAGCATTTGAGAACTATTTTCAAACTGCTCTGCCAAAACTAGTTGTATGTTGAGTTAGAAAAATGTGCCTTTGTAAAAGACGAGATACATTTCTTAACGCATTGGGTTGGTGGTGGACAAATTCTTACGGATTAAGAGAAAGTCCGAGTCATTCTAGAATGGATGGCACACAAGTCAATCTAAAAACTACACTCCTTCCTTGGCCTGACCAACTATTTTCGGAAGTTCATTGAAGACTACTCACATAAGGTTGCACCCTCACTTATTTAACAAAGAATGGGCTCAAATGTTGTTGGTCCGAGAAGGCACAAGTATCTTTTGATGGGCTGAAGAGCGCTATGACAGAGGAGCCAGTGTTGCACCTCCCAAACCATACCAAGCCCTTTGAAGTTCAAATCGATACATCAGATCTTGCTATCGGTGGGGTATTGATCCAAGAGGGACACCCAGTAGCCTATGAGAGTCAAAAACTCAATGAGATTGAGTGACACTATGCTTGAGAACGTGGAGGCATATCTCCTTGGTTCTTGATTTGTGGTCAAGATGGACTTCATTGCAAAGAGTTACTTTTTGTCTCAAAAGAAGATATTTGCAAAGCATGCGCATTGGCAAGATTTCCTATCCGAATATGATTTTGAACTTAAGCATAAGCCCAGGAGTGTTAATGTGGTAGGATGCTTTGAGTTGCAGGGCTGAACTCGCTGGCTTTGAAAGTCCAAAAGTTCGAGCATGTTAGCCACTGCAAAGGTACCTTGCTGGACCAAATTAGAGAAGCATTGAAAGGGGACTCATTTGCAGAAACAATGCTTGCTCAAGTGAGGGAAGGCAAAACTCAAACATTTTGGCAACAAGACGAACTCCTTTATGTAAAATGCAAACAAGCATATGTGCCAAGACCAAATAATTTAAGAAAGACATTTCTCAAGGAGTGTCATGTTACACCTTGGTTAGGACATCCTGGTGCAGTGCACCTAGAAAGGGCATTTTACTGGTCATACATGGCTAACGATGTACAAAAATATATGAAGACTTATCTTATTTGCCAATAAGATAAAGTCGAGTGGGACAAGCCGTTGGGTCTGCTCCAACCATTCCCATACCATCGAGACCATGAGAGAGTGTCTCTTTGGATTTCACCGCAGCATTGCAAACAGTGGGGGAGTATGGGTCCATCTTGGTTATTGTGGACAGATTTTCCAAGTATGGTCCTTTCATTCCAGCACCAAACCTTTGTACTAGAGTAACAGCAGCTCATTTTTTCTTCAAGAATGTTATCAAGCTGTGGTGCATCCCAGGGAATATTGTGAGAGATAGAGATGATCGGTTCAGGAGGTGATTTTGGATATAACTCTTTAAATTGTTGGGGACAAAGTTAACCTTTTCAACAAGCATGAACCCACAGATAGATGGCCCATTAAAGCATGTGAACATCCTTCTTGAAGAATACCTTCAGCACTTAGTAAGTGCCAACCAAAAGAATTGGGTCAATCTGATAGATGTTGCACAATTCTCATACAACCTTTAAAGGAGCTAATCTACTCAGAAGAGTCCTTTTGAGCTAGTCATAGGTCAACAACCCACAATGCACAATATGCTTTTGGCCAGTTATAGTGAAAACAGCACACATGCATATCACTTCATCAAGGAGTGGCAATTGAATCTTGATATTGCAAGGGCCTACTTGGGGAAGGCAAGTCAGTGGCAGAAAAGCAGGCAAATCAGTCCAGGAGATTGAGCAGCTTTCAAGTCAGAGACCTAGTGTTGGTGAAGCTGAATCCCCACCAACTTATGTTCTTCAGGAAATTACACAAAGGCCTTATTCGAAAGTATGAGGGCCCTGTTCCTATTTTTAAGAAAGTTGGAAATGTGTCATACAAACTTCAGTTACCGAAATGGCTGAATGCACACCCAGTTTTCTATGCTAGCTTCTTAAAGCCCTGTCATGATGATTTGGCTAACGACTCTTGAATTTTTCGCGATCCAAAAGTTACCAAGAAAGATAAAGTTCTGGAGCATATATTTGCCGACCGAGTGGTGGGACAAGGGAGAGGCAGATCTAGGAGTTCTTAGTGAAGTGGGCAGGAGAACCACATTCTTGGGAACCAGAGGAAGTATTCGAGCCTTTTGCAGACAAAGTGAGAACATATCTGGAAGCCGAGTGTCGCCGAGAATGATGACTCAATTGAGTGGGGAAGAATGTCACGTACTCTGGGTACGTTTCTCGGGATGCCGATAGAGCCACTTTGGCTGCCACTTCTAAGAGGTATCATAAATTTCATCTGCTATATAGGGAGGGACACCCATTTTGACCCCTTCTCAAGTGTGAGCATCGACTTCACTTGACGGTAGTCAATATTGGAATTTTGTTTGCCACTTGCACGTGGCCTTTTTTCATTCTTGCCACTTACATGCGGCCGCTTTGAGTCGACTGTCTGCATGCAGCCTTTTGCTTGCCTGGCCACCTGTGTGTGGCATTCCTTGTTTTCACTATAAATATTGTAAAGCTTTCTCATAGTAAATTTTCAAAAACTTCTCCTTCTAGTGTCACTAGGGCTAACTCATACACCCCTTTGACAGAGATCGCTAGGCTGACTTGTTGGTTTAGCGCCACAAGTGCCACACGCACCTATTGAAATTGCTTGGTGGGTGAAAGAAGGCGAGAGCTAAGGAGCAACCGCTATTGAAGCCTTCCCAGGGAGACCATACTACCGCTTTGCTGCTGTGTTGCCAATGGATAGAGCTTTCATTGCCTTTGCATTGAAGCACTATTGCAGCACCTTACCAGCTAGTTGCTGCTCTCACCAATGAAAGATGGACAACCATCGTCCATCCCTGCTCATCGATCACCATCATCGAAGAGCCTCACCCTTGCTGCATTGGAGCCCAGCCAGTGTTCCTCGACCAGGGAAAAGGTTGCCTTCCAATTGCTGCCTTGCTGCTACTGTGGACGTGAAGAACTTTGCCAAAGGGCTTCCACAATAGTTTTCTGCATCATAGCCTTTCTTTGGTGTCACAAGCGAGCCACCACCAGAGAGGAGCTGGTGCCTATCAGAGTCTAGAAAAGGGTTCTCGTCCACGGCTTGCCCTCACCATCCCTTGCTAAAAGTTGATAGCCACTGGTTGCCGGAGGACCATTGACGACACCAGAGATGAGCCCTCTCACCTGCAGTTTCGCGAAGAGAAAGAAGTGGTTGAGGGAAGGTGAGAAGAAGAAATGGGTATAGTTACCCATTTACTCACCAATTGGTCCAAGAACCATTAGTTAGATCCATCTGTCCACCTGCTGACCAATTAACTTTTTGGCTTGACCATATCCGAATGACGAGATAGTGTCCGCACCTATCTCAAAAGTCAAACAATCCTGGCCTAATTTCATTTGTGAACTGACCCAGTTCGTTGAATGAGAGAAATGAAAGATGAACTACTCCAAGCAGAAGCATGCTGAGATGAGAAGACATAAGTATTAGAAACATTGAAAAGATAAACCAACCATCAGAAGCTAGACATGTGCTTTTAACGCCAACAAATCAGCTAAGTTGAGGATAAGTATAAAATCAAGCAATTAAAGAAAGATTCTGCCAAAGTGAAGTGCAGATACAACAAATCAAGGATATAATAAAACAAGTGCTTGGCCGTATGCAAAAGGCTAGTACTGCAATCACAAGCTCATCAAGATGAGAAGACAACCATCCCACACAATGTCCAACAATGGACCAACCTTAGGAGGATAGACAGATAAATGTCTTTAACCTCCACAAATCTGATTGTATCAACCACATGTACAGCTACAAAAAAACTGCTACAGCATTGAGGGAACAAGCCAACAACCCTCACGAAATTAACAACTTTTTTTATTTCATGCGCTAAGTCCATCCACCAAGCATCTATAACATCAACTTCACCACCTAAACAAATTTGGGTGCAACACTTGTCACATCAAGTCAAAGCGAGCTTTGTCCACTCCCTTACTCTGCATGGCTTCCACAGCCACCGTACCCGTACCAGTGGTATAACTCTGCATGCTCCAAACAACCAATTTACATGGTGTTTTCACAGCCAATAACAGCCACAGTGCCCACCCTATCGGCACTACCAACAACGCCAACTAGCCACAAGCCCAACTATCAACCATGCCAATAGCGCCAATGTCAAGCCTTTACTATGAAGAGTTAAAAGCCAAAATAGATGGACAAGCCGCACATATCACTTCTTTGATTGGAAAGAAAGATAAAGAATCGAGTGAAGCAACCACCTTCGATCACTAGCTAATGAAGTCTACTCAAGTACAAGCGCCCAACCTTCACGAAGTTTGATGGAGATAGTAACCATGGAGATCACATCACAATCTACGAGATTGAGTGCGGAACCATCGCGAAAAATGAAAACCTAAAGCTGCAACAATTTCTAGGTTCTCTCAATGGCAAGACACTAAGATGGTTCAAAAACCGCCAACCCAAATCGATTAGCTCATGGGAAAAGCTTGCCAAGCAGTTTACATCTCACTTTCAATCAACAGAGATTTTGATAAAGATCAAGCATTTATGGCAAAGTCAAAGAGAATCAGATGAAAATTTTGCTACATATGTAAAGAGATTCATAAGTTTATTATCACAAATGAAGGAGACTCTAGAGATCAAATAACTTGCAAGCATTTGTACGATAAATGCTGGATTAGCTACATGGTTCTTAAGTGGTGCACAATGCAATACATTTGAAGAACACTTTTAAAGACTGCTGATATATAAAGAACTCAAAAGAATTTTGGTTTCAATAAAAAATAAATGAACCTCAATCATTGAGCTTAGTCACATGGATTATGAGTGGCAAATGAAGATAAAGAATTAAAGTGAAAGTCTAAGAGATGCGCCCCGAGAGCCTCGACAACGATGTGAATGGAGAAACATAAAAAATTACACCTTCAACATTGGAGATATTTAAAGGTGGTTCAATGTTTTGAAGAGCAAAAGAAAGATCACACGATGGACTCCAAAGAATCTGCCAAAGATGAAAAGAAGGAAAACTTTTATTGATTTTGCTAGAGGTTAGGTCATCCAATACTGAAATGTTGAGAAGTGATGGATAAAATCCAAGAGTTTCTTGACAAAACAGAGATTAAGTACAAAGCTCAAGTGCTAATGTGATGATAGTGAGTCACTCATCTTCATCGATGAAGTCTTATAAAGGAAAATAGAAGCAAGGAGAGGAAATGGATGTCCTGATAGTTACTGTTCAAGATGTAGAAGTGTCACCTGCTTCCACCGAAGAAGTGAAGAAAATATGTTTTACACCTCTACCGATACACAAGTTTGAAGTTCAAGCTAATCAAGGCACAAGACTATGCAAAGAAAAAGAGCTCAATAAATAAAAGATGGAAAACCAAATTGTTGTCCAAACAACTTTAACTCAAAAGGAAGTCAAGTCAAAGATTTCAATGCAACAAGGAAAAACAAGGGTTTGTGTAATGTGCAGCTCTGGTGGAAAGATAATAATCCAAAGAAGGAAGTGACATTACATTGGAGGAGACATGCAACTTATTGCAGTTGATCATGATTGTTCTTATTCAAATCTTCTCGCCTGAAGTTAAAGTACATTTTGTACCAGCAACTCTTTCATGATTAAATGTCAATTACCTGATGAAAGCTCGAAGTATTTGATCACAATCACCAGCAATGAATACTTGGTAAATGTACTCGAAGAGTAAGAGGAGTTCAACACAAGTCGCGAACTAGTTACTCGCCTCCACCTTTTTGTCTTGTCAGTGCAACAAAATCCACCACTTGAGACAACATCTGAAGCGATGTCGATAAAAGTGATATAACAAGAAAATCTACAAACGCTAAAAAGCGATGAAAAAGAGAAAGGTTGCCTCAAGACTATGCACAAAAGAAGGCATAATGTGAGCTTGTCGCCAAATAAGCTTGACATCGCGAAGCAGAGTTTTCAAAAGCCACAAATGAGAGTAAGAAAGAATCTACCTTTCTACCAATGTCACCCTGATCTTCCAAGCAGAAGGAAAGAAGAATGGATTTGGAAACCACGTTTGTCAAGCAAAGAAGTCACTCCTCGAAATCAAGATGATGGATAGTCCACACAACGATCCAAGAGTCACCCCAACTTGAGAGGAAAATGGTGATATGAAAAAATGACAAAAAATGCAAATTATATTTTGCCGATTCTTCTTTCTGAACTTGCAAAAAATTGTGAACAAGCTGATGTTTGTCCAAATTATATACCACACCCCATGTCAATCTTCAAGAACAGCTGATGGAGATACCGTCAAGGGAAGTTCCAACATATAGGTTGATTAGGTATGAAAATCAAGGCCCAAATTGTGGAACCATGAGGGGAAGATGAGGGAACACCTTCCCTATATATAACCCCTCTTGGCCATGAGAGTGGGGGTGAGGGGTGGGGGGATGGGATGTTTTTCAGAACTTGGTAAGTTGCTGGGAAGAAGGGAATGTTCTGCTTTGAAGATTGGAGAACCTCTGCTTGCCTCACCGGAGTTCCATTACCTCACTGCCTTGCCAAAGCATGTTGTTGCCGCTGTTGTTCGGAGCCCTCGTCGCTGAGTAGTCAAGCTCCTACCCCCCGCCATCTGCTGGAATGAAAGAAACTTCTTCCCCGTCGTGTACATATCATTGTTTCTGCTTTGGAGCTCTGCCCCTCCCTTGCCACACCTTGCCTACGTGCTGCCACCAAAGTTTGAAGCCAAGCTAAAGCAACTAGTTGTTGTCGCGGACCTTTGTTTGTGCACCAGAGGAAGAAGCTTTGCTGGTTGCCATTGCTGCTTAGAGGACTGCATTGGAGGACTTCATTGGAGCCCTTGCCGTCCTTTGCCGATACCTGCATTGAGACTAACCGAGGCCTTACCAGAGCCAAGGAGTCCAAGAACTCTACAACATTTTGCCTTGCTGTGATCTTGCCACCTTCCTCCTCACCGCTGTTCGCGGCCACGGTGGTGGTCGTGGGTGGTCTCCAAATAAAGATCTCAGCAAGTTAAAGCAGTGTGGGTGGTCGGATTGGTCGGAGGTGGCTCGCCGGCGCTAGAAAATAGCTCGAACGGTCGCAACGGTGGTGAAAATCAGCTGTAAAAATTCCAGTCGCCGGTAGCGACTGTGGCAGCGCCGGTGGTTGTGAGAGATACGGATAGGAAGCCAGCCACGAGGCGATCATGGGGTGTCGGTTCAGTGGCCAGGATAGTCCTTTAGACTCGCCGGCAATGAGCCAACATGGTGGCGGAGCGAAGGGTGCCCTCAAAATGGGAGAAAACCTCTAAAAATCGATGCATGAAGCTAGGGCTGAGTGGATGGCTCAGATCTAGCCACGTGGCATGATCTGGACGTCTAACAACTCGTAGCCTAACCTATGGGTATATGCAATTATATATGGATGGAGAGCACAGATTGGGACTGTCCAAACTCAAAACTAACTCGAATTATAAAAGTGACTTGATAGGCCGTAATCAAAATAAGAAGTCTAAATGGGCCTCGAACTTTGAATTCAATAGGGTGAAAATCTATGACTTAATCAAGTTGGGCCCACAGGGGCACAATCCAAGTGATCTAAAATCCCTATAATACATGCGAAATGAGGCACCCTAAAAATCCCAAATAGATAGTAAATGCTACAAAGATCTAAATCCAAGCCTAAAGCCCTAGCTAACCCAAAAAAATCATATGTATACCTCATATATACGTTGATAACTCGTGTTCTATTATAGCCTAACTAAATCTATCATCTACATGTTGGGTATATTCAATTACCATAATATACTCATACATCTATCTAGGTCTCGTACTCATTACTAAAAATTAGTCTGGTTTGAGCTCGCTCAAACAGACTTGAAATTGGCCCGAACTGGGTAAATTATAAGCAGGTAAAACCTTAATCCGAAGTTGAATTTTACGTTTCTTTTCTTGTACTGGCTTCTTTTTCACAAATTTAATTGAGTAACTAATTCAAGATGCTTTCCGGGGAAGATTGTGTGTGTGTCCCATAGTAAATGGTGTCAAATTTGCTAGTGATGAGTACACTTATTGTAAAGGTGAAAATTTAATTTCTGCTGCTTTCAAAAATTTTACAGCTTAGGACATAATTGGAGTATATTCATAGATATGGTTTTGAGGGGAAATTTAAATTGTTTTTCAAGCTAGCAATGTTATTTTGGGGAGTTTGTGATATTCTATTTATATTATTTGCGCTTAAAAACTTATCTGTTCAAGATGGATTTTATGGATTTTAAATTGATGAGTTTTGTAAACTATCCAATCTTGAACTGTCGTGGGCCATATTAACCATGATTCTTTACACTACCTATATAAAACAATTCCTAGTTTCAACTAGCTTCTTCTGTAAATTCAACTCCGAAAATAAAAAATAAATTAATTAAATAAGCCTTAATATAAGAATAATAAAATAAATGTTGGGTTGAAAAATACATGATCTTGATGCCAATAGTAGAGGCAATGTCAGTGGGGAGAGAGGCAAGTGTTGTCGCAGCAGAGTTGGGAAGAGACGTTACCATAGCCGGTGACTGGAGAGAGAGCTTGGTGCTGGAGATGTGTGAGATGGTGAAGTGGACTAGGAAACAATGGCAACAGTGGGGAAGGGGGGGAGGCAGAATACAGTGATAGCCGACATGTAGTGTACCCTGTCCGGAGATTATATTCCCTACATTGTCCAGAATCATGGGAAGTATTAAGCTTTTCCCAAAAAAAGGCCAAGAAACATTGAAATTAATTGTTTTGGAACATGTGAATGCGTTATCTTTGTGAAATTGAAAGTGAATATCTTGTATAAATGAAGAGGATGGAGACTCTCTGGGGAAGAAAATCAGAGAAAGATGTAGAAAATCAAGAGGAGAAGAAGGGATGAAAAGGAGAGGGAGGATGAAGTGCACCTAAGTGTCACCGTCATCTGTTTGCACCGGCCATGGTTGGGATGAAGTGTGCCTGAGGGAGACAAGAACGAAGGGGCGTGGAGTGTAGAAGTCAAACATTTATGGCTTGTTATTCAATATTTAATCTACCATTTTAACCCTTAAAATGGCATCACATTTCGGGTTTGTTAAGCACTATTTTAATATACCATTTAGGGATGGAGTGCACCTAAGCGTCACCAGGATTTGTTTGCCTTGGCCATCGTTGGAATCAAGTGTGCCTGAAGGGGGAAGGATAGCGGGGAAAGGGGTGGTGGCGGCAAGGGTTTCCTGGTTTATGAGTTCTTTTTTCTTTCTAAGTAATCCTGGTTTTTCTAAAAACATATAATTGTTTTGTTTTTATTGTCATTATTTTACTACCTGGGTTCATTACAGCTTGTCCAATATTTTGATCAGTCATACTAATATTAAAATCTGGTTTAAATAAAAATTTCACTTGCTGATAAATAGGATTTCCAGTTAATTGTGCTAATATTGATTTTTCTCTAGGATAAGTTATTCTATCATCAGCTAAATATAATTGTATAGCGGTGTTCATAATTTCTATTCCTCCAACTATATAATATTCTTTTTCTTTATCGTTAATCTTTTACAGTAGGGTCTTTAAATATTAAACTGGGATTAATATGAAAATCTTCATTTCTAAACTGTTCAAATAAATTATGGTTAAATATTAATTTTGATTATCTTGTTCTAATTCTTGGAATATAAGTTGTAAAGTATTTGAAGTACTAGGTTGATTAATCTGATATTGGTTCATATTCACTTTCAGTATCTAATTCTTCAGTTATTTCTTCATTTAAGTCAATAAGATTAATATCTAATTCTTCTAAAACTATGTCTAGATCAATATGTTCTTCTTCATTGTAGATAATTTCTTTAACTTATCTAACTTCAGGTTCTTTACCTTCTGTGCTTATATGTCCTAATTTTTCACAATTATAACATTAACATTTTTAGGATTTTCTTGAAGTACTTTTTATATCTTTTTTCTCATAAATCTTGGTCTGTTAGTATTGAATTTTCTTCTAAACGTCCTTTCTAAATCTAGAAGTTTGTACATCCAAAAGTTTTTGGTTTATATTGTTCACAACATAAGCTAAGTTTATAATTTATTAAAGATCTAAGTTGAGATGTTGTCATACATGTAGTTAAAAAATTTATCCTTACTCCTAATGTATCTGTTAAAATAATTCTAATTTGTACTTTTCTCATAAGCTTCTAGTATTATTTGATTAGCTGGATATGGAAGTTTTTGTATAAACTTATCTAAAGCATTTTCTTTTCTATATCATTAAATTTTGAAAGATAATATAATCTACTAAATTCACATTGATAAGGTTCAAAATAACACAAATCACATATTTGTAAGTTTTATATTTAATCTATATTGCTGTTGTTTTTTCTGAGCTAATTGTGCTTGAGATCCTAAATTACTAAATTCACCTTTATAGCTCATTCATATTTTTTAAGTATTTCTTGAAGTGTTAGTTATAGTTTGTCCTTCTAAACTAGTCATATTCGATTCTTTTTCAGTAAAGTTTATATACCAATATTTAACATTTCCAGTAAAAGTTTATTATATATTACTTGTTTCTATTAAACTAATTTTATTTTCTGATAAAGATTTTTGTATTATTGCTACCCAATTTTGAATTGTTTTGTCTCTATCTTCTGGACAATCTAAATCTAAGATACATTTATTTCCGTCATTAACTACCAATGTTTATCATTTTGGTTATTTAATCTTATTCAAAGATAATTTTGTCAATCGGTGTTTGTAAATTCTTGTTTTCTAAAGTTGTGGTTTAATTTCGTCTTGCATCTACATATTCATAATCTTCTTTTCTTGGTTTGGAATTCTAACATAAGGATCTGGATCCATTGTATTAACTTGTTTTTCTAATTTCTTTTTAATTTCTAATTTTTCAGTTGTTTCATTTTCTGTTTCTTCTGTTCTATCATCATATTTTTTAGATTTTAATTTCTGGATTTTTTTATTTTAACTGTCTAATTTCTTTTTTAACTTTCTATATTTACCTTTATATTTTTTATATTTTTCTTTGTATTAATGTCTTCATCATTTTACCTCTACTGTTTTCTATCTTGTTATTTGTTCTATAGTATTATCTTGTTTTTGTAATAGTTTAAAAATCTTCATTTAATATTATAAAAATTCTTCCTTGGTTTGTTATTTCTTTAGTTAATCCAGTTTCTTTAGAAGTACTAATTATTTTTTCGTTTTTATTCATATAGATGTACTAGTTGGCGATTTTTCTTCAGTTGGTTTATCTCCATTTGGTTTATTTAAAGGTGTTAATCTTATCCATCCTAGTCCTGGTAGAATTTCATTTGGTTTATATCTTCTCGTTCTTCTAAATATCCTATTTCTAAGTTTGTATGTATAGCAGATATCATTCGTTTTAATTCTTTTGCTAAGCTCATAATATTTTTATTAATAATATCTAATTTCTTTGAGCGTTCTGTTATATTTTCTGTACTTTGTAATTTCATTTTAAATTTATCAAGTAGTGTTTAATTTTTTGTATAAGCCTTATTTTTCTATCTTCACAATCATTTATTCATTCTACATTAAATGTTTTATGATATTCTTCATGATTTGCTACTTCAGCTTCTATATATAATTGACAAGTTTCTATTTATTGGTTAATTCTTTCAATATTTTCTAAGTCCATTAAGCACACAAAGTCTAATATTTGTTCTATTATGGTCATATTGTATATACTTCTGACTTTTCTCCTATATTTTTTGTAATATCTGGTTCTTCTAATTCTAATTTTGTTAATCTATCTTCAATTTTTCTATGTTTATCTAAAATCACAGCATTTGTAATTCTAATTTTGTTAATCTATCTTCAATTTTTCTATGTTTATCTAAAATCACAGCATTTGTAATTCCTATTGGTTCATTGGCATCTACTGCAATATTAGGATTCTGTTCTGAGATTTGTGTTATATCTGTTGGGTATTTAGTTATTCCCTTTTATTTGGTTCTACATTTTTTAAGGCCTTTATAAGGTTAGTGTAATCTTGTCTAAGTCAATCTGTAATATAAAGATTCAGCCAATTTAACTGTTTATGTTCTTGAAATCCACCACATTCTGCTAAAATGAACGGTATAGCTTCTCAAAAATCTACGGGGTATTTAAGATAACTTTCAAGTTCTAAGTGTTCTGCTTTGATTAAATATGTTCTTTGTTCAATATTTTTGTACTTATTCATTATACTTACATTCTTCAGGATATAATTCTTCTTCTGAAGAGTACCAATCTCTACCATCAAATTGTTCTAGGCAATACAAATCTTCATCTAATAAGTTTTTATAGTATCTTATGACTACAGCATTAAAACATGGGTAAGTAGGATTATAGAATTCATAATTGTCTTCATAAAATTAATTTAAAGTACTTGGTTAAGAATTTCTTTAGGTAAATTAAGTTTTAGTAAAGTTTGCATCATTTGAGATTCTATTTCTAAGTAAATAGTGCAATCATCAAAATCATACTTAAAACTAAATAGACCACTAGTAAAGCAATACATAACTCAAACAATAAGGTATATCAAAGCAATACAAATATTTATATTTGCTCCAGTATCTAAATATGCAGTACAATATCTCGAATTATATTTAAGATATACAATTTTAATTAGAATAAATAAATCATACATAATATTTTCTGTTTTATTTCTTTCAATACTAATTTGTTGATTATTAACTGTTATGGTTATCATATTTTCTGTCATATGCCAGGGTTCTTTTTTAACCATTTAGTTCCTAATAAAACTTCTATTTCACTAGACATTATTTCTGTATCTATTTGAAATTTTATATTTTTTATTTCTAATATAATATTTAATTTCCCTCTACTTTATACAGCGTGTTGACTGTCAGAATTTATATAACTATGATCACTTGGGTAAATTTCATCAGTTGTATCTAGTAAAGTGTCAGATATATAATTTTCTCCTGCTCCTGTATCTATTAAAATAGGTAATAATTTCTTCTCATGATTTCTTATTAAATTTCCTAAAATATAATACTGTTTCCTATACGGAAGATTAGTAATAATTTTTTGTTCACTTACGGGTGAATTATTTTGTTGTAATTTATTCTGAGGTAATAATCTATTCTGGATTATTTGTAATTCTGTATTTATACTTGGTTCAGTATATTCTTGTTGTTCTCTAGGTATTTGTCCAATATATATATTCTATCTAGTTTCCAAAATATCCTTATAGCTTGTCCAATATTTTGTTCAGTAATACTAATATTAAAATCTGGTTTAAGTAAAAATTTCGCTTTCTGGTAAATAAGATTTCCAGTTAATTGTGCTGATATTGATTTCTCTTGGATAAGTTATTCTATCGTCAGCTAAAATATAATTGTATAGGGGTGTCTATTCCTTCCCTAAAATGTGCGTAAAGTATAATTTCTATTCCTCCAAGATAACAATAAGTTACGGGTTCTTTAGATTTTATATTTCTAAGTTCTTCCTTTAAAGCTTGTTTAGCATGTGCTTTATGATTTTATAGGCTGTATCAATTCTTATTTTTTCAATTTGTGGTTGACTCTGTATTTTCAACAAATATGCAGATGTGAGTGCAAAGAAAAGATATCATGCCAGTGTCCTGAGTGCAAATGCAAGAACACATGGGGAAACTATGAATGTAGCTGTTTGAGTGGCCTCTCGTACATGAGAGAGCATGATACGTGCGTAAGTGAGCGCCACTTTTTCTTTTTGAAAAGCAATGATGCCCCCACTCAAGTTCTAAAATTACTATTAAACCCTTCGGGCCTTCAAAAAAGACTTTAAACATCAAAAGAAAACTCGCAATAAGTGTTACGAGCCTCTCTTAATCTAAAAGTTAGCTTAAGGAATAAGGTTTTCCTATTAGCCTATATACAAATCACTAACAACCTCTACGACTAATGTGAGATTCAACAAAAAAAAACTCACAATAGGTGTCACGAGCCTCTCTTAATCCAAAAGGTAGCTCAAAGAATAAGGCTTTTCCTATTAGCCTATATACAAATCACTAACAACTTCTACGACTGATGTGTGATAAATCCAACAACTCCCATTCATACATCGGGCGTGACCCAAAACCATCATTGTCTAACACACTCCTCTTAAATCAAACGGCACCGACCTTACAAATTCCTCTTTAAATCATAAAGTAGAACCCATAAATAGAATAACAACTATCTGTGTAGGCAAATCTAATTTGAACTTGATTCTGATACCACTTCCCGGACTAAAATATTAAAAGTGGTCATAAGCAAGATCATGGTCAGCTATATGTAATCAATTTCAGGACTATTAACTGCCCTCCAAAAAGTTTCGTTTATTCATAATATTACTGGCATTGGTGCTGGCCGAACCTACCTGTGCTGTGGGAAAAGCTACTTGCTCAGTTGTGCTTGGCCACAAAATATTCTGCTATGAGTTACATCATATATAAGTTGCTTTGTAGATATTCCCTCCTACTACGCTGGTGTATAAATAGTCCACACAGATGGATAAAATAGAACCAATATCGCTATTGATGTGTACCACAGCCATTCAACTGCGAGAAAACTGCTCCCAAATTATCCAAAGAAGGTAAGGAAAGTAATGACTATCGACACTTACGTTATATTGAACCAAAAACCAATAATACAAATAACAGGAATATTGACCCCTTTCCTAGGAAAAGTAAGAAACCAATATTATCAAATTATATTGACCCTGTAGTTATAAAAGAGTCAGAAATCAATACAACTTTTCCAAGTTTATCAAGAACTGGTTGGAGAAAATTTCTCATAAAATAATATATTTCAAAGATGGATCTTACAAATAAAGTTTTCCCAAGTATTTATAGGCAAATTACACAGGGATGCAATTACAATCAGGTTGCAAGCTTTTAATATCTAGATAATGCTTAGGAAGCTGCAAATTGCTTAGGAAACTGCACACTCAAGTTCTAAGAACCTAGAAAGGTGCAAAATATTAGGAAAGTACATTTCTGATAAGAGATTGGTTCAACCAACAAGTACAAGCATTAATACCTCTTTCAAAATGGCCATGTTTAATTCAGGACAGAAGAGGATTACGGAATTGGACTCTGGAATGGCCTTCCACTTTATGTGATGACTAAATAGGCCAACTTATATCACATGGACTTGTATTACATTAGCCATCCTCAAGCACACTTCTTGTGCAAGTTTATTTCTTTCCGTCATGTGCATAAGCAAGCTTTGCACAATCTCTTGGATTATCTTTGCTCGAGCTCGTGTGATTAGTCCAGCTAGAATCTGATGATCTTCTGCAAGCTTTTTTAAGTTATCATCAGTGCTCCTTGTGTCCAGTATTGTATCATCCATCCTGTGCAAAGCTGCTGTCTGCCAAATACTATATTTGATTGTCTAGAACACCTGTATTTATCTATTATTAAGAACTCCTTGATGTAGAAAATATGCTTTTCACAGTATTCTCGTTTTAGGAGTTGTATTATTACAAAGTCCAATTGCTCTTTAGAAGATCTATATTAGGAATTTGACTTCAATGAGATGGTTTATGTTATTTTTCTAGAGCAGTTTGAGGGTAATTAGGGAGTTGACTACTTTATGGTTCTTTAAGCTTTTATATAATTATTAGTCTGTTGCACTGGGGCTTGGAATGGTTACTAAGCTAAACGGTTATATAAGCAGGTTAATAGAGGAGAGAGAGAGAGAGAGAGAGAGAGAGGAGAGAGAGAGAGGGAGGGAGGGAGGGAGGAGGAAGCTACCATGCTTTTGATATTCTTCGTTGTGCACTTTTAAAGATGTTTAAAACCTTCTGAAATTTCTTTGCTACCAGTGGTATAGGTAACAAATTTGCGACATTGGTTACTTGGAGCTCATTGTGGTCGATAGTCCTGCTGTGGCTGCTGTTGGTGTGGCTGGTTGTGCTATATACAAACATAAAATCAGGGTATGTTCATCAGGTCCATATTTCTTTTGATGGTCACTAATATTTCCATGGTGTTGCAGAGGTATATGGACTCTGAGATTCGAGCTATCATTGGCTCTATATGCCACTGGACAGTCACGCAGGAATCCCCTCTCATAATCACCGTAGTTTAAATCTCTAAAAGTTTAGTGAAGAAACATTAGGAAGACAAAATCTTCTGTATCACGAATAGGCTAACACGCTCAGCCGCTTCTCTCGGTTGCAGTTTATATATCAGTGCATATCTACTGCTGGTGGTTATACTGTATATCCAGGAAAACTGTGTTGTTTCATGTTTGGACGCAAGCAGTGTTTGCATTTTCTTCAGGATATATCAATCATCATGCTGTAAATTATTTAGTTATTCTGTCAGGGTTATTTACAGTAAAATCACCAGGTAAAACCCTATAATGTCAGTTACAGTTGTAAATTCAGGTTTGCATTTACGCAACATCAAAAACTTTTCTAATTTCTGATGCTATATTTAATTTTCTCAATGGAATTGAGCATTTTGAGCAATGAAATTTGGCAGAAAATTTGCTTGATGTACCATGTAAGTGGAACATGCGAGTCTAAAGGATTACAGCTCCTGGCTAACTTTCGGTAGAAGCGTTTTTATTAGTATTTTGCTGTCTTATGCCAGCTATTCTTCTTTATGCCTATTAGCGTATTTGGTTTTTGCGGCTTATTTATTGTTCTGTTCTTGCTTCTGTTTCCTTGTTCTACTTTAAGTTTTGTTGCTGGGTGGGTGTCCTGTTCTATCAATGTATTTATAAAAGATCCTATTTGTCTTCGTCAATTTGTTTTATTTTTGCAAAGTTTGCAGCATGTTTATTGTTCACTTCTTGTTATCGTGGGTAGAGCTCGCTAGCCATGCATGGTGTCTTGGTTAAGGGGATGAGCTTTGTAGAAAGAATAAATATTTAGCATACAAAGGAAAATCAAAGATTCATGCCTTTTCCCGGCGGATAGGATTGGTTTATTCTAGCAGATCGAGTATTTAAACACAAGTAGAGTCTAAGTTTCCCCAAATCCTAGAACATGAATTCGCTTTGATTCCAATTTGATAATTTTGTTATACAGTCAAGGTTTTTATTTATGTACTATAGGTCAATTAATCAACTGATAATCAAGGATGATCAGGTATTTCTGATTAATACGATTTTATTCTTAAATCAACTTAAATTGTTTAGTGCTAAGAATATTCTATCTTCCAGATTATAATTTCAATAATTTCTCTAATCGATTAACTTTATATTTAATAGTCAAACTAATCAATTCCTTTAAAATAAAATTTTTAATGTCAAAATTATGATTTTGATTGGGGCTTGGACAAGGGGCGGCCCACAATATATTGACAACAAATTTTGGTGTTTGGTGGAGGTTTGATTAATCTGAGCGTTTAATTTTGGGGTTGGAGAGTAGGGCTGACCACGGACACGGTTACGCTGTACCAAGTCGTGCCGCACCGTTTAACTAATAAAAGTTCAGTTTTATAGCTATACGTGTGCAATGGATTTTAAAATATGTTCCCCCTTCGTAGGTTTGATGGACATGGATATGGCCTATCATATCCGCAACTGTTCATGTCTATTAAATATTTATATAAAAATATTTATTTACTTGTGACATTTATTTTGTTATGAAAATTGTCAACAACCGTGGAGCCCTTTACTTTTCTTTTACGTTCTACCGCTTTTAGAGGGAGTCATAGAACAAGGCATAAGGTAATTATCCCACTTATTACTTTCCTTTATTATTTGCAATTTATTTTGTGGGCTGCCCATGACTCAGCGGACCCAATCCAAATCCTAATTTAGGTCATGAGAAATTTTATATTAAATTTGTTTAATTTTATTGTGTAGAATTTATTTATTTATTTATGCTCTATTCAGTATAGCTTTGATTTTGTTTGATTCTATTGAACACAGTTGTTTTGTTTGTTTATATTAAATATGGAATTGGTTATGTTTGATTCTAAAAATAAATAATTGAAAATGACTGATTGACTGATTACTTATGAATCAAACACAAGTATTTCATATATGTGAGGGGTTTGTCGGTTGTGTCAGTGGTTGAGTGACAGTGTGTGTAACTAATCAGAATCCAAGAATAACTTAGAACTTCCTATAAACAATTAAGATAGACATTAGTGTGTAACTAGTAAACATATAGAGCATAAATAATACTAAAACAAGCCCAAATCCATTAAAGATTTAAACTTAAGCAAACAAGTCAAATCATAAAAGAGCTTTTAATTGGTTTAAAATTTGCTTACTTAATACTCTTAACTGATCAAGGACAATAGAATTTAGTAAAGCAAGTAAATAAGAAAATAAACAAGACAAGGAATAGCTATGCATAAGATATAAGAGATTTTTATAGAAGTTCAAAACTCCTACTGTTTTCTCCTATCCCTTCTAAAACCTTTTGAAAAGTAGTTCTTGACTTGTTTTGCTGTGACACCAACTAAAGGAGATGTAGAGAGAGAGAGAATCAAGATTACCAATCAAATAAATTTGATCCCCACAAGTACTAACAATTTTAAGTAAATTAATGATAGGCAATTAATAAAAGAAGTTATAAACAATTAAAGCAATAAGGGAATGAACAATAAGCATATCAAATTTTAATAGATTCAAAGTCACAAATGTTTGAATCGATTATAACATGCACAACAAGTCCCTAAGTGAACAAGTGAAGAGCAATTAAACCTGAATTAATTAAAGACTCAAGCTTTGACGAACAAGATAAACCGTGTAAGAGTTTCAATTGATCTAAAATTTTCTTACTCATTACTCTTTAGCAATCAAGTCAACTACAAGAGTATTGAGTGGAATATGTTGAGTCAAAGTTTTAATGATTATCACAAGAACTCTCAAAGTCACTCATTGATACATAGAAGTGTAATGCCTTGGTTAAAGTTGGAGTTTGTGCAAACTCCTCACTTCCAAAGGGTTTAATTTTTAACCTAAATTGAGTTTGGTTTTAGAACTTGCTAAAAGTGATAAAAGGCATTAGGAGCTTTCTAATACTTCAAGAATCACTCAAATCAAAGATCTCTATAAAAAGTTATTGCATCTCAATATTTGGAGAATCCACGGCAAATTGTTTGGCGCGCAATCAACAAATCGATTAACCATTGATCAAGCAATAAAGACTACTAAAGGGAATGCTGATAAGATCAGCATAACTTCAATTGATCGATTGGCAACCAATCATAGGTCGGCAAGAGGCAAATGTTCAAACTTGAGTGCATCCCGACGCTCCGTAGGAGTTTGACAACCGAATGATGTCTAGAGAATGATTGGCAAATGATTGGTAGATCAATCGATAGCCAATCTAGCCTCAGCTTTGAAAAACTAGCCATTGGTAAGGATAATGTGGTAAATCAAAAGGCTTGACGAGTAATATTCTTGGAGAGAAATCCTTGGGCTATAAATAAGACATTTAGAATATATTTTGCAGTAGCTCGAACAGGTTACAAGCATGGAATATTGATTGGGATATCATGTTTCTTGTAAACCATTTTGTGTGTTTACTTTCATATATAAGAATGTTGTTTTAGCCTAAGACAACTGTGCTGACAATTTGACAAAGTTATTGCTCGTGTTGAGCTTCTATATAAACTTTCAAGGTACTGGAAGTGTGAGTGTAGCATCTAGGCTTTGGTGTAGGTTTGAAGGATGCTTGCTTACTTGTCACTAACGTGTGGAGGTGCATTGCCCCTTAGCTCTAGGAAAGAGCTTATGACTGTAATATCTCAAGCCCAGTTCATCCTTAAACCAAACTGAAATGTTTTATTATTTATTATTGTTATCTCTTAACTTAATTTCATCGAGGATGACACTTACAAAACCCTTAAGATCTAAACATACTTGGCATCTTGGATGGAAAACAACCACTATCCACAACAAAAATAAGAAAAAACAAAGGAAATATAAACATTATTCAAAATAGTATAAATTATTAGAAATATAAGTTCCCAAAACATGGAGTTATTAAATCAGTATACTAAGCTAGAAGTAAAGATGTTTGATGATCAAAATAATATGAAAAAGCAGCATAAAACAATACGACAACAATGCGATGGGAGTATATGCATGTATGAAGACTTTAGTATACCCCTATATTCGCTAGTGACACTTTAGGCACACCACCTATATAAATATTTAAAAGAAAAAAAATATCAATAATAAGTTAAACAACAAGTTATTGGTCCGCAAAATAAAATAACTATAATATCAGATTGGAATACAAACTCAGTACCCAAAGGATATTACACCGGAGTGTGACCCACAACTGATTGGGCAACACCCTTTCTTCTATTCTCTCCAATTCCATCATGTTCCTCTCCTCTAAGCTCTTAAGGCAAGCCAAGTGCACCGCAATCATGATATACGCCATAGAATATAATACCTGTAACCCTATGCCTCTTTGGGTGTGAAAAGTTCGTAGAAGTAGGGGGAAATGATGCAGCAAGAAGAGAAAGTAGAGCACTGCGTCGATCCCATATACAATAAAACAATTGGGTTCCTGAACAGGTTGTGCCATGGGACTTACCCTTCGATGTGGGACTTACAAAAACAATCTCCAACAATCCCCCACTCTCAAAGTCGGGAAAACATAATATAATAATAGTAGGCTTAGGTGGGGAATAATAATAATAATAAGCCTTCTTTTGGTTTCGAAAATATCTCAGGATCTTGTCCTCTAAGGTTATTAAACACCCATCTAAACGACTCAAATTAAGTAGGTTACGATAAAACCACCACTTAACTTGTCCTATGATATAAAACAACTCACCAATCAATTAAGCATAAAATAAGAAATGAGTCCTGAACGGACTTAGTCTCCAAGCTCCAAGTAATCTACCGACGAGCTCGAACAACATGATTTATAAACGAACCCAACTTAACATCTAACACAATCTATATGATGCATGTATGAGAATGCATGATCAAACGAGATAAGATTAATATAAATCAACTAATATATATATATATATTTGTAGATTACAATAGATGAATAAAAATATGACAAGAATAAATGAAAAAGAACAATAACAAAATAATAGTACAAGAGTTACCAAAATAGAAGATTTAACCAAACTATACGTATACAAGATCAATGTTTCAGATTTAGTCAAAAGTTAAAGACTTTCATCAAATGTCAGAAAAAAAGAGGATTAAATAACAACATACTCAAAAGAATAATGGCTCACCATAGATTCGACGACGAAATTATGTGCTTGAAAGTATAATTGACGTATGGATACTTCGACATGCAACCAACTTTGATGGCAATTTCTGGCAAACTCCGACAGACAACATTGTTGGAAAAATTAAACAAAATGTAAAAGGATGATAGTAATACGATTTAGAATTCAGGTAGAAAGATGTGTTTATACATATAAAAGTTTTTCATAGAAAAATGAGAAGAAAAGGAAATAAAAAGATAGTCAATCTTGGTATAGGGAATTGAAGAGGTGTACATGAATGCATGTACAATTAATAGGCACAACTCACCTTATAGTGTGGTCTATTAGTGTGATATAACTCATAACATCTTTATAGCTCTAATTAAATTATACTTACGTAATGGTACAACATTAAAGAAATATTTAAATAAATATGAAGTCAATACATAAAGTATTTCTGACATAACTCATGACATAAATATTTCTTGACTATCAAGAAATGGTGTGATGGCAAGTCAAAAGTCATATCAACTTAAATATTTGATAACATCTTGAGACTAAATGTATGACTAAAATACCCCCTCCCCCTCCAAATATGACCGTGTAACGTGTAAACGGCCCCTCTTAGCTATTTCTAAAGCACAACGTATGTCAAACAAAATCACAACAACAGGCACCCACATCAGCCAAAGCCTTCTAAACCAAGGCACGAGCAACACCAGTTCTCCCTAGAACCGAAAGTCAAAAGCCAAACCAAACCAAATCGAACCAAAAGGTAAATTGAATCAAACTAAAGGCCAAACCAAACCGAACAACAAATAAAATCCTAAGTCAAAGGGCACCAATTTTACAACAACATCGTAGGTTTTTGGTTCTAAGGAGAGCTAGAGGAGGAGGAAGCTTCTTGGTTCATGGATAGAGTTTGTGAAGAAGTATATCTTTGGCATTTGGGATTTAGAAGAGGAGTGGGCTTTGCATCTATGGTTGTAAACTTTTAGAGTGTTATGGGTGTGAGCATGTTTCTTGTGAGATCTCTTAATGTAGTCCCACATCTAATAACTACTAGGGCAAAGATTCTATATATAAGTGGGAATGAATTATAGATCTTTGACTTGGTTAAGCATTTTTAAAGAAATGACTTAGCCCATTACGTTGCACTTTGGGATGAGTCGTTACAAATGATATCAGAGCAACCTAGTTCCGTGTTATATGGTGGGCTAGGCTACAGATGTTGGCTAAGGCTACCAGTCACGGGCCAAAAGACATGTGCTTAGGCTAGCAATGGAGGCTAAGTGTAGGAATTTCAGGGACGAAATTTCTTAAGGTGGATGGATTATAAGATCCCTCAATTTAGTCCTACATCCAATACCTACTGGGCACATATCCTGTTTATAAGTGGGAATGGACTATAGATCTTTAACTTGGTTAA